>JASEVX010000004.1:90851872-90990758 GCA_031761405.1 Serripes groenlandicus
ACCCCTATCACTATGTTACTTAATATATGTAATATAGTACACAGGGAACCAGACTACATCCCGCATGAGTCTAGATGACCTGCCCCTATCACTATGTTACGTAATATATGTAATATAGTACACAGGGAACCAGATTACATCCCGCATGAGTCTGGATTACCTGCCCCTATCACTATGTTACGTAATATATGTAATATAGTACACAGGGAACCAGACTACATCCCGCATGAGTCTGGATTACCTGCCCCTATCACTATGTTACGTAATATATGTAATATATTACACAGGGAACCAGACTACATCCCGCATGAGTCTGGATTACCTGCCCCTATCACTATGTTACGTAATATATGTAATATAGTACACAGGGAACCAGACTACATCTCGCATGAGTCTGGATTACCTGCCCCTATCACTATGTTACTTAATATATGTAATATAGTACACAGGGAACCAGACTACATCCCGCATGAGTCTGGATGACCTGCCCCTATCACTATGTTACGTAATAGGTGTAATATAGTACACAGGGAACCAGACTACATCCCGCATGAATCTGGATGACCTGCCCCTATCACTATGTTACGTAATAGGTGTACTATAGTACACAGGGAACCAGACTACATCCCGCATGAGTCTGGATGACCTGCCCCTATCACTATGTTACGTAATAGGTGTAATATAGTACACAGGGAACCAGACTACATCCCGCATGAGTCTGGATGACCTGCCCCTATCACTATGTTACGTAATAGGTGTACTATAGTACACAGGGAACCAGACTACATCCCGCATGAGTCTGGATGACCTGCCCCTATCACTATGTTACTTAATATATGTAATATAGTACACAGGGAACCAGACTACATCCCGCATGAGTCTGGATGACCTGCCCCTATCACTATGTTACTTAATATATGTAATATAGTACACAGGGAACCAGACTAAATCCCGCATGAGTCTAGATGACCTGCCCCTATCACTATGTTACGTAATATATGTAATATAGTACACAGGGAACCAGATTACATCCCGCATGAGTCTGGATTACCTGCCCCTATCACTATGTTACGTAATATATGTAATATAGTACACAGGGAACCAGACTACATCCCGCATGAGTCTGGATTACCTGCCCCTATCACTATGTTACGTAATATATGTAATATAGTACACAGGGAACCAGACTACATCCCGCATGAGTCTGGATTACCTGCCCCTATCACTATGTTACGTAATATATGTAATATAGTACACAGGGAACCAGACTACATCTCGCATGAGTCTGGATTACCTGCCCCTATCACTATGTTACTTAATATATGTAATATAGTACACAGGGAACCAGACTACATCCCTCATGAGTCTGGATGACCTGCCCCTATCACTATGTCATTTAATATATGTAATATAGTACACAGGGAACCAGACTACATCCCGCATGAGTCTGGATGACCTGCCCCTATCACTATGTTACGTAATATATGTGATATAGTACACAGGGAACCAGACTACATCCCGCATGAGTCTGGATGACCTGCCCCTATCACTATGTTACGTAATATATGTGATATAGTACACAGGGAACCAGACTACATCCCGCATGAGTCTGGATGACCTGCCCCTATCACTATGTTACGTAATAGGTGTAATATAGTACACAGGGAACCAGACTACATCCCGCATGAGTCTGGATGACCTGCCCCTATCACTATGTTACGTAATAGGTGTACTATAGTACACAGGGAACCAGACTACATCCCGCATGAGTCTGGATGACCTGCCCCTATCACTATGTTACTTAATATATGTAATATAGTACACAGGGAACCAGACTACATCCCGCATGAGTCTAGATGACCTGCCCCTATCACTATGTTACGTAATATATGTAATATAGTACACAGGGAACCAGATTACATCCCGCATGAGTCTGGATTACCTGCCCCTATCACTATGTTACGTAATATATGTAATATAGTACACAGGGAACCAGACTACATCCCGCATGAGTCTGGATTACCTGCCCCTATCACTATGTTACGTAATATATGTAATATAGTACACAGGGAACCAGACTACATCCCGCATGAGTCTGGATTACCTGCCCCTATCACTATGTTACGTAATATATGTAATATAGTACACAGGGAACCAGACTACATCCCGCATGAGTCTGGATTACCTGCCCCTATCACTATGTTACTTAATATATGTAATATAGTACACAGGGAACCAGACTACATCCCGCATGAGTCTGGATGACCTGCCCCTATCACTATGTTACGTAATAGGTGTAATATAGTACACAGGGAACCAGACTACATCCCGCATGAGTCTGGATGACCTGCCCCTATCACTATGTTACGTAATAGGTGTACTATAGTACACAGGGAACCAGACTACATCCCGCATGAGTCTGGATGACCTGCCCCTATCACTATGTTACGTAATAGGTGTAATATAGTACACAGGGAACCAGACTACATCCCGCATGAGTCTGGATGACCTGCCCCTATCACTATGTTACGTAATAGGTGTACTATAGTACACAGGGAACCAGACTACATCCCGCATGAGTCTGGATGACCTGCCCCTATCACTATGTTACTTAATATATGTAATATAGTACACAGGGAACCAGACTACATCCCGCATGAGTCTGGATGACCTGCCCCTATCACTATGTTACTTAATATATGTAATATAGTACACAGGGAACCAGACTACATCCCGCATGAGTCTGGATGACCTGCCCCTATCACTATGTTACGTAATATATGTAATATAGTACACAGGGAACCAGACTACATCCCGCATGAGTCTGGATGACCTGCCCCTATCACTATGTTACTTAATATATGTAATATAGTACACAGTGAACCAGACTACATCCCACATGAGTCTGGATGACCTGCCCCTATCACTATGTTACGTAATAGGTGTAATATAGTACACAGGGAACCAGACTACATCCCGGATGAGTCTGGATGACCTGCCCCTATCACTATGTTACTTAATATATGTAATATAGTACACAGGGAACCAGACTACATCCCTCATGAGTCTGGATGACCTGCCCCTATCACTATGTTACTTAATATATGTAATATAGTACACAGGGAACCAGACTACATCCCGGATGAGTCTGGATGACCTGCCCCTATCACTATGTTACTTAATATATGTAATATAGTACACAGGGAACCAGACTACATCCCGGATGAGTCTGGATGACCTGCCCCTATCACTATGTTACTTAATATATGTAATATAGTACACAGGGAACCAGACTACATCCCTCATGAGTCTGGATGACCTGCCCCTATCACTATGTTATTTAATATATGTAATATAGTACACAGGGAACCAGACTACATCCCGCATGAGTCTGGATGACCTGCCCCTATCACTATGTTACGTAATATATGTAATATAGTACACAGGGAACCAGACTACATCCCGCATGAGTCTGGATGACATGCCCCTATCACTATGTTACGTAATATATGTGATATAGTACACAGGGAACCAGACTACATCCCGCATGAGTCTGGATGACCTGCCCCTATCACTATGTTACGTAATATATGTGATATAGTACACAGGGAACCAGACTACATCCCGCATGAGTCTGGATGACCTGCCCCTATCACTATGTTACGTAATAGGTGTAATATAGTACACAGGGAACCAGACTACATCCCGCATGAGTCTGGATGACCTGCCCCTATCACTATGTTACGTAATAGGTGTAATATAGTACACAGGGAACCAGACTACATCCCGCATGAGTCTGGATGACCTGCCCCTATCACTATGTTACGTAATAGGTGTACTATAGTACACAGGGAACCAGACTACATCCCGCATGAGTCTGGATGACCTACCCCTATCACTATGTTACTTAATATATGTAATATAGTACACAGGGAACCAGACTACATCCCGCATGAGTCTAGATGACCTGCCCCTATCACTATGTTACGTAATATATGTAATATAGTACACAGGGAACCAGATTACATCCCGCATGAGTCTGGATTACCTGCCCCTATCACTATGTTACGTAATATATGTAATATAGTACACAGGGAACCAGACTACATCCCGCATGAGTCTGGATTACCTGCCCCTATCACTATGTTACGTAATATATGTAATATATTACACAGGGAACCAGACTACATCCCGCATGAGTCTGGATTACCTGCCCCTATCACTATGTTACGTAATATATGTAATATAGTACACAGGGAACCAGACTACATCTCGCATGAGTCTGGATTACCTGCCCCTATCACTATGTTACTTAATATATGTAATATAGTACACAGGGAACCAGACTACATCCCGCATGAGTCTGGATGACCTGCCCCTATCACTATGTTACGTAATAGGTGTAATATAGTACACAGGGAACCAGACTACATCCCGCATGAATCTGGATGACCTGCCCCTATCACTATGTTACGTAATAGGTGTACTATAGTACACAGGGAACCAGACTACATCCCGCATGAGTCTGGATGACCTGCCCCTATCACTATGTTACGTAATAGGTGTAATATAGTACACAGGGAACCAGACTACATCCCGCATGAGTCTGGATGACCTGCCCCTATCACTATGTTACGTAATAGGTGTACTATAGTACACAGGGAACCAGACTACATCCCGCATGAGTCTGGATGACCTGCCCCTATCACTATGTTACTTAATATATGTAATATAGTACACAGTGAACCAGACTACATCCCACATGAGTCTGGATGACCTGCCCCTATCACTATGTTACGTAATAGGTGTAATATAGTACACAGGGAACCAGACTACATCCCTCATGAGTCTGGATGACCTGCCCCTATCACTATGTCATTTAATATATGTAATATAGTACACAGGGAACCAGACTACATCCCGCATGAGTCTGGATGACCTGCCCCTATCACTATGTTACGTAATATATGTGATATAGTACACAGGGAACCAGACTACATCCCGCATGAGTCTGGATGACCTGCCCCTATCACTATGTTACGTAATATATGTGATATAGTACACAGGGAACCAGACTACATCCCGCATGAGTCTGGATGACCTGCCCCTATCACTATGTTACGTAATAGGTGTAATATAGTACACAGGGAACCAGACTACATCCCTCATGAGTCTGGATGACCTGCCCCTATCACTATGTCATTTAATATATGTAATATAGTACACAGGGAACCAGACTACATCCCGCATGAGTCTGGATGACCTGCCCCTATCACTATGTTACGTAATATATGTGATATAGTACACAGGGAACCAGACTACATCCCGCATGAGTCTGGATGACCTGCCCATATCACTATGTTACGTAATATATGTGATATAGTACACAGGGAACCAGACTACATCCCGCATGAGTCTGGATGACCTGCCCCTATCACTATGTTACGTAATAGGTGTAATATAGTACACAGGGAACCAGACTACATCCCGCATGAGTCTGGATGACCTGCCCCTATCACTATGTTACGTAATAGGTGTACTATAGTACACAGGGAACCAGACTACATCCCGCATGAGTCTGGATGACCTGCCCCTATCACTATGTTACTTAATATATGTAATATAGTACACAGGGAACCAGACTACATCCCGCATGAGTCTAGATGACCTGCCCCTATCACTATGTTACGTAATATATGTAATATAGTACACAGGGAACCAGATTACATCCCGCATGAGTCTGGATTACCTGCCCCTATCACTATGTTACGTAATATATGTCATATAGTACACAGGGAACCAGACTACATCCCGCATGAGTCTGGATTACCTGCCCCTATCACTATGTTACGTAATATATGTAATATAGTACACAGGGAACCAGACTACATCCCGCATGAGTCTGGATTACCTGCCCCTATCACTATGTTACGTAATATATGTAATATAGTACACAGGGAACCAGACTACATCCCGCATGAGTCTGGATTACCTGCCCCTATCACTATGTTACTTAATATATGTAATATAGTACACAGGGAACCAGACTACATCCCGCATGAGTCTGGATGACCTGCCCCTATCACTATGTTACGTAATATATGTAATATAGTACACAGGGAACCAGACTACATCCCGCATGAGTCTGGATGACCTGCCCCTATCACTATGTTACTTAATATATGTAATATAGTACACAGTGAACCAGACTACATCCCACATGAGTCTGGATGACCTGCCCCTATCACTATGTTACGTAATAGGTGTAATATAGTACACAGGGAACCAGACTACATCCCGGATGAGTCTGGATGACCTGCCCCTATCACTATGTTACTTAATATATGTAATATGGTACACAGGGAACCAGACTACATCCCTCATGAGTCTGGATGACCTGCCCCTATCACTATGTTACTTAATATATGTAATATAGTACACAGGGAACCAGACTACATCCCGGATGAGTCTGGATGACCTGCCCCTATCACTATGTTACGTAATATATGTAATATAGTACACAGGGAACCAGACTACATCCCGCATGAGTCTGGATTACCTGCCCCTATCACTATGTTACTTAATATATGTAATATAGTACACAGGGAACCAGACTACATCCCGCATGAGTCTGGATGACCTGCCCCTATCACTATGTTACGTAATATATGTAATATAGTACACAGGGAACCAGACTACATCCCGCATGAGTCTGGATGACCTGCCCCTATCACTATGTTACTTAATATATGTAATATAGTACACAGTGAACCAGACTACATCCCACATGAGTCTGGATGACCTGCCCCTATCACTATGTTACGTAATAGGTGTAATATAGTACACAGGGAACCAGACTACATCCCGGATGAGTCTGGATGACCTGCCCCTATCACTATGTTACTTAATATATGTAATATGGTACACAGGGAACCAGACTACATCCCTCATGAGTCTGGATGACCTGCCCCTATCACTATGTTACTTAATATATGTAATATAGTACACAGGGAACCAGACTACATCCCGGATGAGTCTGGATGACCTGCCCCTATCACTATGTTACTTAATATATGTAATATAGTACACAGGGAACCAGACTACATCCCGGATGAGTCTGGATGACCTGCCCCTATCACTATGTTACTTAATATATGTAATATAGTACACAGGGAACCAGACTACATCCCTCATGAGTCTGGATGACCTGCCCCTATCACTATGTTATTTAATATATGTAATATAGTACACAGGGAACCAGACTACATCCCGCATGAGTCTGGATGACCTGCCCCTATCACTATGTTACGTAATATATGTAATATAGTACACAGGGAACCAGACTACATCCCGCATGAGTCTGGATGACATGCCCCTATCACTATGTTACGTAATATATGTGATATAGTACACAGAGAACCAGACTACATCCCGCATGAGTCTGGATGACCTGCCCCTATCACTATGTTACGTAATATATGTGATATAGTACACAGGGAACCAGACTACATCCCGCATGAGTCTGGATGACCTGCCCCTATCACTATGTTACGTAATAGGTGTAATATAGTACACAGGGAACCAGACTACATCCCGCATGAGTCTGGATGACCTGCCCCTATCACTATGTTACGTAATAGGTGTAATATAGTACACAGGGAACCAGACTACATCCCGCATGAGTCTGGATGACCTGCCCCTATCACTATGTTACGTAATAGGTGTACTATAGTACACAGGGAACCAGACTACATCCCGCATGAGTCTGGATGACCTACCCCTATCACTATGTTACTTAATATATGTAATATAGTACACAGGGAACCAGACTACATCCCGCATGAGTCTAGATGACCTGCCCCTATCACTATGTTACGTAATATATGTAATATAGTACACAGGGAACCAGATTACATCCCGCATGAGTCTGGATTACCTGCCCCTATCACTATGTTACGTAATATATGTAATATAGTACACAGGGAACCAGACTACATCCCGCATGAGTCTGGATTACCTGCCCCTATCACTATGTTACGTAATATATGTAATATAGTACACAGGGAACCAGACTACATCCCGCATGAGTCTGGATTACCTGCCCCTATCACTATGTTACGTAATATATGTAATATAGTACACAGGGAACCAGACTACATCTCGCATGAGTCTGGATTACCTGCCCCTATCACTATGTTACTTAATATATGTAATATAGTACACAGGGAACCAGACTACATCCCGCATGAGTCTGGATGACCTGCCCCTATCACTATGTTACGTAATAGGTGTAATATAGTACACAGGGAACCAGACTACATCCCGCATGAGTCTGGATGACCTGCCCCTATCACTATGTTACGTAATAGGTGTACTATAGTACACAGGGAACCAGACTACATCCCGCATGAGTCTGGATGACCTGCCCCTATCACTATGTTACGTAATAGGTGTAATATAGTACACAGGGAACCAGACTACATCCCGCATGAGTCTGGATGACCTGCCCCTATCACTATGTTACGTAATAGGTGTACTATAGTACACAGGGAACCAGACTACATCCCGCATGAGTCTGGATGACCTGCCCCTATCACTATGTTACTTAATATATGTAATATAGTACACAGTGAACCAGACTACATCCCACATGAGTCTGGATGACCTGCCCCTATCACTATGTTACGTAATAGGTGTAATATAGTACACAGGGAACCAGACTACATCCCTCATGAGTCTGGATGACCTGCCCCTATCACTATGTCATTTAATATATGTAATATAGTACACAGGGAACCAGACTACATCCCGCATGAGTCTGGATGACCTGCCCCTATCACTATGTTACGTAATATATGTGATATAGTACACAGGGAACCAGACTACATCCCGCATGAGTCTGGATGACCTGCCCCTATCACTATGTTACGTAATATATGTGATATAGTACACAGGGAACCAGACTACATCCCGCATGAGTCTGGATGACCTGCCCCTATCACTATGTTACGTAATAGGTGTAATATAGTACACAGGGAACCAGACTACATCCCGCATGAGTCTGGATGACCTGCCCCTATCACTATGTTACGTAATAGGTGTACTATAGTACACAGGGAACCAGACTACATCCCGCATGAGTCTGGATGACCTGCCCCTATCACTATGTTACTTAATATATGTAATATAGTACACAGGGAACCAGACTACATCCCGCATGAGTCTAGATGACCTGCCCCTATCACTATGTTACGTAATATATGTAATATAGTACACAGGGAACCAGATTACATCCCGCATGAGTCTGGATTACCTGCCCCTATCACTATGTTACGTAATATATGTAATATAGTACACAGGGAACCAGACTACATCTCGCATGAGTCTGGATTACCTGCCCCTATCACTATGTTACTTAATATATGTAATATAGTACACAGGGAACCAGACTACATCCCGCATGAGTCTGGATGACCTGCCCCTATCACTATGTTACGTAATAGGTGTAATATAGTACACAGGGAACCAGACTACATCCCGCATGAGTCTGGATGACCTGCCCCTATCACTATGTTACGTAATAGGTGTACTATAGTACACAGGGAACCAGACTACATCCCGCATGAGTCTGGATGACCTGCCCCTATCACTATGTTACGTAATAGGTGTAATATAGTACACAGGGAACCAGACTACATCCCGCATGAGTCTGGATGACCTGCCCCTATCACTATGTTACGTAATAGGTGTACTATAGTACACAGGGAACCAGACTACATCCCGCATGAGTCTGGATGACCTGCCCCTATCACTATGTTACTTAATATATGTAATATAGTACACAGTGAACCAGACTACATCCCACATGAGTCTGGATGACCTGCCCCTATCACTATGTTACGTAATAGGTGTAATATAGTACACAGGGAACCAGACTACATCCCTCATGAGTCTGGATGACCTGCCCCTATCACTATGTCATTTAATATATGTAATATAGTACACAGGGAACCAGACTACATCCCGCATGAGTCTGGATGACCTGCCCCTATCACTATGTTACGTAATATATGTGATATAGTACACAGGGAACCAGACTACATCCCGCATGAGTCTGGATGACCTGCCCCTATCACTATGTTACGTAATATATGTGATATAGTACACAGGGAACCAGACTACATCCCGCATGAGTCTGGATGACCTGCCCCTATCACTATGTTACGTAATAGGTGTAATATAGTACACAGGGAACCAGACTACATCCCGCATGAGTCTGGATGACCTGCCCCTATCACTATGTTACGTAATAGGTGTACTATAGTACACAGGGAACCAGACTACATCCCGCATGAGTCTGGATGACCTGCCCCTATCACTATGTTACTTAATATATGTAATATAGTACACAGGGAACCAGACTACATCCCGCATGAGTCTAGATGACCTGCCCCTATCACTATGTTACGTAATATATGTAATATAGTACACAGGGAACCAGATTATATCCCGCATGAGTCTGGATTACCTGCCCCTATCACTATGTTACGTAATATATGTAATATAGTACACAGGGAACCAGACTACATCTCGCATGAGTCTGGATTACCTGCCCCTATCACTATGTTACTTAATATATGTAATATAGTACACAGGGAACCAGACTACATCCCGCATGAGTCTGGATGACCTGCCCCTATCACTATGTTACGTAATAGGTGTAATATAGTACACAGGGAACCAGACTACATCCCGCATGAGTCTGGATGACCTGCCCCTATCACTATGTTACGTAATAGGTGTACGATAGTACACAGGGAACCAGACTACATCCCGCATGAGTCTGGATGACCTGCCCCTATCACTATGTTACGTAATAGGTGTAATATAGTACACAGGGAACCAGACTACATCCCGCATGAGTCTGGATGACCTGCCCCTATCACTATGTTACGTAATAGGTGTACTATAGTACACAGGGAACCAGACTACATCCCGCATGAGTCTGGATGACCTGCCCCTATCACTATGTTACTTAATATATGTAATATAGTACACAGTGAACCAGACTACATCCCACATGAGTCTGGATGACCTGCCCCTATCACTATGTTACGTAATAGGTGTAATATAGTACACAGGGAACCAGACTACATCCCTCATGAGTCTGGATGACCTGCCCCTATCACTATGTCATTTAATATATGTAATATAGTACACAGGGAACCAGACTACATCCCGCATGAGTCTGGATGACCTGCCCCTATCACTATGTTACGTAATATATGTGATATAGTACACAGGGAACCAGACTACATCCCGCATGAGTCTGGATGACCTGCCCCTATCACTATGTTACGTAATATATGTGATATAGTACACAGGGAACCAGACTACATCCCGCATGAGTCTGGATGACCTGCCCCTATCACTATGTTACGTAATAGGTGTAATATAGTACACAGGGAACCAGACTACATCCCGCATGAGTCTGGATGACCTGCCCCTATCACTATGTTACGTAATAGGTGTACTATAGTACACAGGGAACCAGACTACATCCCGCATGAGTCTGGATGACCTGCCCCTATCACTATGTTACTTAATATATGTAATATAGTACACAGGGAACCAGACTACATCCCGCATGAGTCTAGATGACCTGCCCCTATCACTATGTTACGTAATATATGTAATATAGTACACAGGGAACCAGATTACATCCCGCATGAGTCTGGATTACCTGCCCCTATCACTATGTTACGTAATATATGTCATATAGTACACAGGGAACCAGACTACATCCCGCATGAGTCTGGATTACCTGCCCCTATCACTATGTTACGTAATATATGTAATATAGTACACAGGGAACCAGACTACATCCCGCATGAGTCTGGATTACCTGCCCCTATCACTATGTTACGTAATATATGTAATATAGTACACAGGGAACCAGACTACATCCCGCATGAGTCTGGATTACCTGCCCCTATCACTATGTTACTTAATATATGTAATATAGTACACAGGGAACCAGACTACATCCCGCATGAGTCTGGATGACCTGCCCCTATCACTATGTTACGTAATAGGTGTAATATAGTACACAGGGAACCAGACTACATCCCGCATGAGTCTGGATGACCTGCCCCTATCACTATGTTACGTAATAGGTGTACTATAGTACACAGGGAACCAGACTACATCCCGCATGAGTCTGGATGACCTGCCCCTATCACTATGTTACGTAATAGGTGTAATATAGTACACAGGGAACCAGACTACATCCCGCATGAGTCTGGATGACCTGCCCCTATCACTATGTTACGTAATAGGTGTACTATAGTACACAGGGAACCAGACTACATCCCGCATGAGTCTGGATGACCTGCCCCTATCACTATGTTACTTAATATATGTAATATAGTACACAGGGAACCAGACTACATCCCGCATGAGTCTGGATGACCTGCCCCTATCACTATGTTACTTAATATATGTAATATAGTACACAGGGAACCAGACTACATCCCGCATGAGTCTGGATGACCTGCCCCTATCACTATGTTACGTAATATATGTAATATAGTACACAGGGAACCAGACTACATCCCGCATGAGTCTGGATGACCTGCCCCTATCACTATGTTACTTAATATATGTAATATAGTACACAGTGAACCAGACTACATCCCACATGAGTCTGGATGACCTGCCCCTATCACTATGTTACTTAATATATGTAATATAGTACACAGTGAACCAGACTACATCCCACATGAGTCTGGATGACCTGCCCCTATCACTATGTTACGTAATAGGTGTAATATAGTACACAGGGAACCAGACTACATCCCTCATGAGTCTGGATGACCTGCCCCTATCACTATGTCATTTAATATATGTAATATAGTACACAGGGAACCAGACTACATCCCGCATGAGTCTGGATGACCTGCCCCTATCACTATGTTACGTAATATATGTGATATAGTACACAGGGAACCAGACTACATCCCGCATGAGTCTGGATGACCTGCCCCTATCACTATGTTACGTAATATATGTGATATAGTACACAGGGAACCAGACTACATCCCGCATGAGTCTGGATGACCTGCCCCTATCACTATGTTACGTAATAGGTGTAATATAGTACACAGGGAACCAGACTACATCCCGCATGAGTCTGGATGACCTGCCCCTATCACTATGTTACGTAATAGGTGTACTATAGTACACAGGGAACCAGACTACATCCCGCATGAGTCTGGATGACCTGCCCCTATCACTATGTTACTTAATATATGTAATATAGTACACAGGGAACCAGACTACATCCCGCATGAGTCTAGATGACCTGCCCCTATCACTATGTTACGTAATATATGTAATATAGTACACAGGGAACCAGATTACATCCCGCATGAGTCTGGATTACCTGCCCCTATCACTATGTTACGTAATATATGTAATATAGTACACAGGGAACCAGACTACATCTCGCATGAGTCTGGATTACCTGCCCCTATCACTATGTTACTTAATATATGTAATATAGTACACAGGGAACCAGACTACATCCCGCATGAGTCTGGATGACCTGCCCCTATCACTATGTTACGTAATAGGTGTAATATAGTACACAGGGAACCAGACTACATCCCGCATGAGTCTGGATGACCTGCCCCTATCACTATGTTACGTAATAGGTGTACTATAGTACACAGGGAACCAGACTACATCCCGCATGAGTCTGGATGACCTGCCCCTATCACTATGTTACGTAATAGGTGTAATATAGTACACAGGGAACCAGACTACATCCCGCATGAGTCTGGATGACCTGCCCCTATCACTATGTTACGTAATAGGTGTACTATAGTACACAGGGAACCAGACTACATCCCGCATGAGTCTGGATGACCTGCCCCTATCACTATGTTACTTAATATATGTAATATAGTACACAGTGAACCAGACTACATCCCACATGAGTCTGGATGACCTGCCCCTATCACTATGTTACGTAATAGGTGTAATATAGTACACAGGGAACCAGACTACATCCCTCATGAGTCTGGATGACCTGCCCCTATCACTATGTCATTTAATATATGTAATATAGTACACAGGGAACCAGACTACATCCCGCATGAGTCTGGATGACCTGCCCCTATCACTATGTTACGTAATATATGTGATATAGTACACAGGGAACCAGACTACATCCCGCATGAGTCTGGATGACCTGCCCCTATCACTATGTTACGTAATATATGTGATATAGTACACAGGGAACCAGACTACATCCCGCATGAGTCTGGATGACCTGCCCCTATCACTATGTTACGTAATAGGTGTAATATAGTACACAGGGAACCAGACTACATCCCGCATGAGTCTGGATGACCTGCCCCTATCACTATGTTACGTAATAGGTGTACTATAGTACACAGGGAACCAGACTACATCCCGCATGAGTCTGGATGACCTGCCCCTATCACTATGTTACTTAATATATGTAATATAGTACACAGGGAACCAGACTACATCCCGCATGAGTCTAGATGACCTGCCCCTATCACTATGTTACGTAATATATGTAATATAGTACACAGGGAACCAGATTACATCCCGCATGAGTCTGGATTACCTGCCCCTATCACTATGTTACGTAATATATGTCATATAGTACACAGGGAACCAGACTACATCCCGCATGAGTCTGGATTACCTGCCCCTATCACTATGTTACGTAATATATGTAATATAGTACACAGGGAACCAGACTACATCCCGCATGAGTCTGGATTACCTGCCCCTATCACTATGTTACGTAATATATGTAATATAGTACACAGGGAACCAGACTACATCCCGCATGAGTCTGGATTACCTGCCCCTATCACTATGTTACTTAATATATGTAATATAGTACACAGGGAACCAGACTACATCCCGCATGAGTCTGGATGACCTGCCCCTATCACTATGTTACGTAATAGGTGTAATATAGTACACAGGGAACCAGACTACATCCCGCATGAGTCTGGATGACCTGCCCCTATCACTATGTTACGTAATAGGTGTACTATAGTACACATGGAACCAGACTACATCCCGCATGAGTCTGGATGACCTGCCCCTATCACTATGTTACGTAATAGGTGTAATATAGTACACAGGGAACCAGACTACATCCCGCATGAGTCTGGATGACCTGCCCCTATCACTATGTTACGTAATAGGTGTACTATAGTACACAGGGAACCAGACTACATCCCGCATGAGTCTGGATGACCTGCCCCTATCACTATGTTACTTAATATATGTAATATAGTACACAGGGAACCAGACTACATCCCGCATGAGTCTGGATGACCTGCCCCTATCACTATGTTACTTAATATATGTAATATAGTACACAGGGAACCAGACTACATCCCGCATGAGTCTGGATGACCTGCCCCTATCACTATGTTACGTAATATATGTAATATAGTACACAGGGAACCAGACTACATCCCGCATGAGTCTGGATGACCTGCCCCTATCACTATGTTACTTAATATATGTAATATAGTACACAGTGAACCAGACTACATCCCACATGAGTCTGGATGACCTGCCCCTATCACTATGTTACGTAATAGGTGTAATATAGTACACAGGGAACCAGACTACATCCCGGATGAGTCTGGATGACCTGCCCCTATCACTATGTTACTTAATATATGTAATATAGTACACAGGGAACCAGACTACATCCCTCATGAGTCTGGATGACCTGCCCCTATCACTATGTTACTTAATATATGTAATATAGTACACAGGGAACCAGACTACATCCCGGATGAGTCTGGATGACCTGCCCCTATCACTATGTTACTTAATATATGTAATATAGTACACAGGGAACCAGACTACATCCCGGATGAGTCTGGATGACCTGCCCCTATCACTATGTTACTTAATATATGTAATATAGTACACAGGGAACCAGACTACATCCCTCATGAGTCTGGATGACCTGCCCCTATCACTATGTTATTTAATATATGTAATATAGTACACAGGGAACCAGACTACATCCCGCATGAGTCTGGATGACCTGCCCCTATCACTATGTTACGTAATATATGTAATATAGTACACAGGGAACCAGACTACATCCCGCATGAGTCTGGATGACCTGCCCCTATCACTATGTTACGTAATATATGTGATATAGTACACAGGGAACCAGACTACATCCCGCATGAGTCTGGATGACCTGCCCCTATCACTATGTTACGTAATATATGTGATATAGTACACAGGGAACCAGACTACATCCCGCATGAGTCTGGATGACCTGCCCCTATCACTATGTTACGTAATAGGTGTAATATAGTACACAGGGAACCAGACTACATCCCGCATGAGTCTGGATGACCTGCCCCTATCACTATGTTACGTAATAGGTGTAATATAGTACACAGGGAACCAGACTACATCCCGCATGAGTCTTGATTACCGGCCCCTATCACTATGTTACGTAATATATGTAATATAGTACACAGGGAACCAGACTACATCCCGCATGAGTCTGGATTACCTGCCCCTATCACTATGTTACGTAATAGGTGTAATATAGTACACAGGGAACCAGACTACATCCCGCATGAGTCTTGATTACCGGCCCCTATCACTATGTTACGTAATATATGTAATATAGTACACAGGGAACCAGACTACATCCCGCATGAGTCTGGATGACCTGCCCCTATCACTATGTTACGTAATATATGTAATATAGTACACAGGGAACCAGATTACATCCCGCATGAGTCTGGATTACCTGCCCCTATCACTATGTTACGTAATATATGTAATATAGTACACAGGGAACCAGACTACATCCCGCATGAGTCTGGATGACCTGCCCCTATCACTATGTTACGTAATAGGTGTAATATAGTACACAGGGAACCAGACTACATCCCTCATGAGTCTGGATGACCTGCCCCTATCACTATGTCATTTAATATATGTAATATAGTACACAGGGAACCAGACTACATCCCGCATGAGTCTGGATGACCTGCCCCTATCACTATGTTACGTAATATATGTGATATAGTACACAGGGAACCAGACTACATCCCGCATGAGTCTGGATGACCTGCCCCTATCACTATGTTACGTAATAGGTGTAATATAGTACACAGGGAACCAGACTACATCCCGCATGAGTCTGGATGACCTGCCCCTATCACTATGTTACGTAATAGGTGTACTATAGTACACAGGGAACCAGACTACATCCCGCATGAGTCTGGATGACCTGCCCCTATCACTATGTTACTTAATATATGTAATATAGTACACAGGGAACCAGACTACATCCCGCATGAGTCTAGATGACCTGCCCCTATCACTATGTTACGTAATATATGTAATATAGTACACAGGGAACCAGATTACATCCCGCATGAGTCTGGATTACCTGCCCCTATCACTATGTTACGTAATATATGTCATATAGTACACAGGGAACCAGACTACATCCCGCATGAGTCTGGATTACCTGCCCCTATCACTATGTTACGTAATATATGTAATATAGTACACAGGGAACCAGACTACATCCCGCATGAGTCTGGATTACCTGCCCCTATCACTATGTTACGTAATATATGTAATATAGTACACAGGGAACCAGACTACATCCCGCATGAGTCTGGATTACCTGCCCCTATCACTATGTTACTTAATATATGTAATATAGTACACAGGGAACCAGACTACATCCCGCATGAGTCTGGATGACCTGCCCCTATCACTATGTTACGTAATAGGTGTAATATAGTACACAGGGAACCAGACTACATCCCGCATGAGTCTGGATGACCTGCCCCTATCACTATGTTACGTAATAGGTGTACTATAGTACACAGGGAACCAGACTACATCCCGCATGAGTCTGGATGACCTGCCCCTATCACTATGTTACGTAATAGGTGTAATATAGTACACAGGGAACCAGACTACATCCCGCATGAGTCTGGATGACCTGCCCCTATCACTATGTTACGTAATAGGTGTACTATAGTACACAGGGAACCAGACTACATCCCGCATGAGTCTGGATGACCTGCCCCTATCACTATGTTACTTAATATATGTAATATAGTACACAGGGAACCAGACTACATCCCGCATGAGTCTGGATGACCTGCCCCTATCACTATGTTACTTAATATATGTAATATAGTACACAGGGAACCAGACTACATCCCGCATGAGTCTGGATGACCTGCCCCTATCACTATGTTACGTAATATATGTAATATAGTACACAGGGAACCAGACTACATCCCGCATGAGTCTGGATGACCTGCCCCTATCACTATGTTACTTAATATATGTAATATAGTACACAGTGAACCAGACTACATCCCACATGAGTCTGGATGACCTGCCCCTATCACTATGTTACGTAATAGGTGTAATATAGTACACAGGGAACCAGACTACATCCCGGATGAGTCTGGATGACCTGCCCCTATCACTATGTTACTTAATATATGTAATATAGTACACAGGGAACCAGACTACATCCCTCATGAGTCTGGATGACCTGCCCCTATCACTATGTTACTTAATATATGTAATATAGTACACAGGGAACCAGACTACATCCCGGATGAGTCTGGATGACCTGCCCCTATCACTATGTTACTTAATATATGTAATATAGTACACAGGGAACCAGACTACATCCCGGATGAGTCTGGATGACCTGCCCCTATCACTATGTTACTTAATATATGTAATATAGTACACAGGGAACCAGACTACATCCCTCATGAGTCTGGATGACCTGCCCCTATCACTATGTTATTTAATATATGTAATATAGTACACAGGGAACCAGACTACATCCCGCATGAGTCTGGATGACCTGCCCCTATCACTATGTTACGTAATATATGTAATATAGTACACAGGGAACCAGACTACATCCCGCATGAGTCTGGATGACATGCCCCTATCACTATGTTACGTAATATATGTGATATAGTACACAGGGAACCAGACTACATCCCGCATGAGTCTGGATGACCTGCCCCTATCACTATGTTACGTAATATATGTGATATAGTACACAGGGAACCAGACTACATCCCGCATGAGTCTGGATGACCTGCCCCTATCACTATGTTACGTAATAGGTGTAATATAGTACACAGGGAACCAGACTACATCCCGCATGAGTCTGGATGACCTGCCCCTATCACTATGTTACGTAATAGGTGTAATATAGTACACAGGGAACCAGACTACATCCCGCATGAGTCTTGATTACCGGCCCCTATCACTATGTTACGTAATATATGTAATATAGTACACAGGGAACCAGACTACATCCCGCATGAGTCTGGATTACCTGCCCCTATCACTATGTTACGTAATAGGTGTAATATAGTACACAGGGAACCAGACTACATCCCGCATGAGTCTTGATTACCGGCCCCTATCACTATGTTACGTAATATATGTAATATAGTACACAGGGAACCAGACTACATCCCGCATGAGTCTGGATGACCTGCCCCTATCACTATGTTACGTAATATATGTAATATAGTACACAGGGAACCAGATTACATCCCGCATGAGTCTGGATTACCTGCCCCTATCACTATGTTACGTAATATATGTAATATAGTACACAGGGAACCAGACTACATCCCGCATGAGTCTGGATGACCTGCCCCTATCACTATGTTACGTAATAGGTGTAATATAGTACACAGGGAACCAGACTATTGAGTACCGACGCCATCGATTTCGGAGATCAAACACTTTTTGAAAGCATGACCTACGCCAATGATTATGGATTTTGAGACAATATTGACCTTTCACCAAATAATATTCTAAGATCAAAGCAAACTGTCAGGGATGGCTTTAAATAGCGTGAAAGAAGCGTCACCTGTGAAAGCGGTCGTTGATAAACAAATTCGTTGTCTCAAGTATTTTCTTCCGCGTAATACTGCATTCAGGGCTGACTAATTGTACTACCCTATGTGTTCGTCTTATCAAAGAGTTAGTCAGAGTGGTGAAGAGATCATGGTCTTTTCTTGGACCATCTCCGTGGTGATAGTCGTTCTGCCAATAGTTACCATAGCCACTGGATCCTAAGGATATTACAATACAAATACAATGTTATTATTATTATAATCATTATTATGTTTGTACTGATGGTGGTAGTGATGATGATAAAAGACAAATCCTGCGTTAACTCTATCGCTGCCGAAGGCAATTAAAGGCTTTTGCAAACAATGCATATTGCCATACGCTATCAAAAGCACATTTAAATTCAATGAACGCCACGAAGGCTGCAACATAAGTTATGTAGATCCGCGAGTTCGTATACAGTTTCCTGTAGGCAAAACGCGGTTGTAATACAACTTAGCCTTTTGTGAAACCCTTATTGCTGTGGATATGGAAATGTGGTTTTATTATATAATAATATAGAATGCATTCTATCTACCAACGTCTTCTCACAGATTTTGCAGAATGACAGTGTCAGTGAAATTGGCCTATAACTGGTAGGGTCGTTTTTTGGCTTTCCGAAGTCTTTGTAAATCGGTACTATGTAACTATTACGCCAAGAGTCGGGTGTACTTTCAAAGCGCAGAATAGAGTTAAAGAGATCTACCAAGGCATGCACTAGTGGTGTTTTACCATATATGATATGCTCATTTGTGATGTTGTCATGAGATGGACTTTTCCCACATTAAAGCCTTTTAACCTCGTCGCATGTGAACTCGCGTTTTACAGTTTGTGAAAGCGTTAGTATAGTAGGGTTTATTCTAGCATAATTTTCCAGCGTTTCATCGACTTCTTTTTCCAGTTTACCTTTGGGATTTAGCTCTTAAGTATCAAATATATCAGTAAAGTATTTTTCAAACCAGCTTATGACATTTTTGGCTTTATAGTTAATATCTTTATATATTATTTCTGATCTGTGTTGCCGGGGGTGTTTTCCTATGGCGTTTCATTAAATTCCAAAATAGACGAGAGTCTAGCTGAGAACTTCGTTCGAGTTTTCGGAAAATAATGTTAATTTTGTTGTTAGATGCTACACTTTGGGGTTTTCAGAATTTTCGTTTGGCCGCCTTATAATTAAAATATGAGGGATAAGACACAGCCCAATATGGTTTCGCGTGTCTATTACATTTAGGTTTATGAAGGGTTATTAATCGCTGCTACAATGAAGTCCGATAATTGGTTTGGAGTAGTATAGCTATGAATTATGTCGGCCAAGAGGCTATCCTCCAGTTTTTTTGTGATATTCTTCTATGATATCATCTGTACATTTATTCCATGCGACTATGTCGCTGTATTGGTATTGTTGGATATATTGCGACAATTCGATTTTAGCGATTAAGGGTAAATGGTCAGAAGTAATTACATCTTTTTCGGATATCGTTACAATGTTCATACATTTCTTAATGAATGACGTTTCGACAAGTATATGATCGATACTTGCCCTGGTTTTTATATATGTATATTCAATGTTTGGAAACAATGTGGTATTACAAAGGGATACTAATCCTAAATTGGACAGAAACTCACTGAATAACTCCTTATCTGATTGGTGCCCGTTATTCTTACTTTGTGCATATGATAGATAGTAAGTTTGCATTAAATTCTCCATAAAGGATAACGTCGCCGTTTTCTGAACAATAATAATAATAATAATAAAATTTATAATAACAATGCCTATAAAACTATTATCTTAACCCTTTCCCTCATACGACAATTCAGCAGCAGACGACTTTCAACACATTTTGTCAAAAAATAAAAAATCTCTATAATTGAATGGATAACCTATGACTAAAAGTGGAAAACATTGTGGCAAAAGGAGAAATTGTTATGTTTTCAAAAAGCCGTCTGCTACAGAGGTCTATATGAGGGAAAGGGTTAAGCAAACAATTCCAGTAAGAATTTCATTTTATATGACATGTCATTTTCCTAAGAAAACTTTCAGAAATCATCACGACATAAAAGTTCGTTATATGGCAATGGTTACGAGATAAAAATATAGGATACTTACCTTTGATGTCCCTATGGAGTTTATTATCTAGTTCATCAAGGACATTATTACTGATCACTGGCTCGAACTTCCTGGCAAAATAGGCCGTCTTGTTGAAGTGATCCTGTTTAATGAAAGCGTTGTTATCCATTTTGCATTATGAAACACTATATCTAAAGGATAATGCAGAAAACTCACCTGGTTACTTGTGAAGACCATATTTTAAATGCTCTCTTAACACCTTTCCCACATACAGACGATGTGTTGCCTCTACACCAGACGCAATTTGCTCATGGTGAGCAATTTCTCCTTATGTCACAATTTTTTCAACTTAACTTTATTGAATAATTATACTTGAAATCGCTTACAGAGATTACTCATATTTGTGTTAAGGTTCAAACTGGTCTGCTGGAAAATTGTTGTATGTGGGAAAGAGTAAAGAACCATGTGGCAATGAAAAACAGCCATTAAGTATGTGTGATCATTAAATATGTAGATCTAATTAAGAATGCATGGATTCGCAGTTTGCTTGCATCTATAAAGATCGCCAATTCGTCACTGACGCTTCCAGGAATCTTCTGGCAGTTTAATGAAGACGGATCGATACATATTGATATACCCTGAGTTATTTATTCAAGTACCTCTTACATTTGAATTATGTTGTTAACTTTCGCCCATAAATGTCTCACCTGCATCTTCACCCCGAGAGGTAGAATGCAGTAGGATATCCTATCCTATGAATAATGATTTAAATACTTGCCACTTAATAAAGGGGATGCTGAGTACTTATATCTTCACTTAAACGCAGATGTTTTAAGACCCATTACATTTTAGGCATGTTTTATTATAAAATGCCAAATTTTAACTTCAAACACATTTTCTGTTTTCTCATTTTCCCGTACTAGTCAGGGGCGTAGCTTTGCAATAATCAATGTGTAGGCCGTCTCGTGAGAAAACCAACATTGTGGACTCTGCGTAAAGTATCGACCCGGATCAGCCTAAGCATGCCACACAGACCTACCCGGATAGACACTTTTCATCTCCTTTGGATTTTCAGTTTTAGGAATAACTACTCTATACATTTATCCCCCTAAGACGGAATGTGTCGGCCGGATCAGTCAGTGCAGGCTGATCTGGTCGATATATTACGCAGATGTCTATCGCCGCAGCTGCATTTTGGGGGCATTTTGAAAAAAAATGTGTAGGCACTTGCCTACAGTGCCTAAAGAGAGCTACGCCCCTGCCAGTCCGGTTATCGGCCCTCTGTCAGTAGATATTGAAATGTATAAGGCGGATCAATGGTATATGTTCATTAGTATCTAATGGAGACAATGTAACATAAAATACCCAAATCAATAGAAAGTGGCATATTGAGAAATAGCAGTGGATTTAATCTTGATCAACTCACTGTACTAAAATAATATTTGTCACCGTTTAACCTGGATTTTACTGGTATATTTCATCAAAATATGTTATTTTCAATAGCGGCATAGTCATAAAATAACACTTTCTGTACTCTATCATTGAATTCCACCAATGGGCTATGTCTCTGTGGAAAAGCAGCCAGTTACTTGAAAAGATTGTTGTGTGGAGTACTGGTGATGGAAAACCAGGAAACGCATGCGTAGGTGAACTGGCCGCCTTGATATGACTGAGAAATTGTTAGAAACGGCGTTAAACCACAATCAATCAATCAATCAATCAATCAATCATTGAACATATATAACTCTGGCTGTTAATGGCACTCAGCTTTGACACCCTTATATTGACAACACCTACTGGGGTTCCACTTCCAGTTATTTTATTTAAATATGAATCTATAAATGAGCCGTTCAACGAGAAAACCAACAGTATGGACTCAGCGTAAAGTATCGACCCGGATCAGCCGAAGCATGCAACGCATGCCTACCCGGACAGACACGTTTCGCCTCCTGCGGATTTTTTGTTTCAGGAATCATTACTCTATACCTCTATCCCCCTTAGACATGTTTCGGCCCTGCGCAGACTGATCCGGACGATACATTACGCAGAGGCCATAATGTTGGTTTTCTTGCAGGACGGTTCTTATATTGAATACATTAACATTTTCCCACTTAAAGATGCTTTCTGACGCCTCTTCAGCAGACAACGTTTGAAAACAGGAGAATTTACTCAAAACAAGCAATTCATCATTTTTCTACAATGTTCTCAATAATTAATTAATCATACATGTACTTTCAGTTACAGGGATTGTCATATTTTGCCTAGAAATGTCAAAGTTATCTACTGTAGATTGGTTGTATGAGGTACAGGGTTAATAATAGCAACTGTCAGAACGTACCATTATTCGGGGCACGTCCTCCCGTTTGAGGTCATTCGGCGAGCAGCCGCACCAGTCAATGACACCTAATTGCTGGCATTGACATCCGAGTTCCCTTTTCCAGTTGATCATATGCAGATTGGCGTTGATCCACTTAGAACAGAAGGCACTGTTGAGAAGGAGGGTGTGGAAGAATGACTGAAAATACAATGGTAAGTAAAACTAGAACTGGGAGTGAACTCACAAAGATACCCCCGTTGCGCTTACAAGACATATGGACAGACAGACGGACAGATAATCTTACTTCATGCACATCCTCAGGTTGTGTACTGCAACTGTGTAAAATATCATCAGAATTGGTCCAGCCGTTAAGGTCGAGTTGCACTTACAAGACATATGGACAGACAGCCGGACGGACGGACTCATGGGAGAGTACTTGTGGGGTTATTTCGTTTGATGTTTACTTGTGGGGTGCAAGTATGCAATTCATTCCGTAATAAACCCCCTTTTACGGAATGAATAACATCAATATGCAAATGAGATACCCGTTATAAAAAATAAAAATAAACTATTTAGCTAAGTGTCTTTATAAGGGTGGTGAGTGGGCGTTGTGTACTGCAACTGTGTAAAGTTTCATCAGAATTGGTCCAGCCGTTAAGGACGAGTTGCACTTACAAGACATATGGACAGACAGACGTCCGCATGAGAGAGTACTTGTGGGGTGCGTGTTTTTCCTAAAGATAAATAGTTTATTTTTATTTTATCTAAGTGTCTTTATAAGTGTGGTGGGCTTTAGGACAAGTACTCGGTCACTAGGACGGACAGACGGACGGACGGATATGGTGATTCCTATATACCCCCCAAAACTTGTTTGTGGGGGGTATAATTAAGTTAAATGTTTGTTTTATGATAACGTCAACCCTATTGAAATGGTCAGTCGTTCTGATTCATAGGAGACACTTGATAACGTTTACTGCCAGAATCCCAAATGAATGCCAATCACCATGGAAGCAAGCATTGGGTACCGTGTTATGAATGAACTGGTGGCTTATCAGTAGACCAAAGAACCGACCAGATAAGAACGAAATCCAACTAAGATTCGAGCATTGTGGAATAGATTTAGCAATTTCTCCGTTGTACACACTATTTCTGAAATAATTGTTAAGAAGACAAACTTCAACATATACTATGTATTCACAATGTTTCGGACTTTTGACCTTCATCAGGTTGTATGTATATTATTCAATGTCAATGGCTAAAGCCTCAAATTACATACTATTACAAAAGTTATTTACTGTAGAGGCATGACAACTCGTAAATGGATCAGAATATAGGTAAATGATACAGATGAACATGATAACCTACCTCGGTGGAAAATGAAGTGAACCTATACACGCGTTTAAGCCCTTTGACAAGCTGATCGGAATCTGACATAATGTATTCGACGAAGTCCCTGTGTAGTGTTACCCAGTCACTCCCGCCGTTGTATCGAATGCCCGTGGGTAGTTGACGTTTACCCAGCCTCCACATGTGTTCGTCACACTCGTAAAATGTGTGCAGGATAGACTGTGAGTCTTTGTATCTGAAATATACATCTGCGTAATGTATCGACCCAGATTAGCCTACGCAGTCCGCGCAGGCTAATCCGGGTCGACACATTATGTATCAGGGGGATAGAGGTATAGCCTAATGATTCCTGAAACAGAAAATCCACAGGAGCCGAAAAGAGTCAGTGCGGGTTATCCTGCGCGGTTTGCTTAGGTTGATCCGGGTCGATACTTTACGCAGAGTCTACAATGTTGGTTTTCTCGCGGGACGGCTCATTTTAGCCTTTTCCCATATGCAGATGCATTTTAAAATATTGCAGCATGAAACTTAAATTATTGCGACTAAATGAGCAATGTCTGATCATGAGAAAAGTCTCCCTTTGTCAAACTTTTCTTAATATAACTTACTTATAACACATATATATATACTTTTTACATATATTGGCCATATTCTTTCAAAGTTATCTGCTGTAAATGTGTTGTATGTTGAAAATGGTTATTAGGAACGACCCGATCTTATGACTAGTTTACCCTTGTCCTCATACAGACACATTCTGATGCATTTACAACCAAACACATTCTGGTAAAAGAAGAAAATGCTCATAATGAGCAATTTCTATATTTGTCACAATGTTTTCAACTCTATTTAATAACTTTCATTTATGAGAGATATGTTTTCAAAATAATTCGAAGAAGTAGATTTATTGTATGTTAGAAGGGTTAAACACCTGCTTCTTTCTACACGAGAGAGGAAGTGCTTTTTAATAACGACCAATTACATACTATTTTAAAGAGCATCTTTTATTTATTTGTAACGACCATGTACTCTTAATTTGCATCTATTTGAAATACTTTGTGCTTTGAGATTAAATCGGATTTGATTCTTTGTGATTTGCAACTTATAAATAATTTATTTAAAAAGATAATTCGCATATACATGAAAGATTACATGCTGAGACACGCAAGAAAGATAACCTTTTACGATTTGAAAGAAATTTGATTAAACATATACAGTATAAGAAAGTCTCAGGTGTGTTATTAACTCTTTCAGCGCCAAAGGCAATATTGAGCTTTTTGCAAACAATGCAGATTCAGGTGAGACAGCTTGTAACGAGCTGTCTCACCAGAAATCTGCATTGTTTGGCTGTGAGTTATAAAAATATTCCAAAAATCATATAACATGAAAATAGAGTCGTCCGAGTTTTGAACATGGGAGAGTCTACTTTAAACAATTCGGCGCTGAAAGGGTTAAAGTGGTGGCATGCTCTTTTCGGCAATCACAGAAGGTCATTGCAAAATATGCTGATTGTTAAACAAGCCTGAAAAGAAGGGGAACGTGTTTAGCCGACTGCTTCTACACGAGAGATGAGATGAGATGAGATGATGCCGACTGCTTCTACACGAGAGATGAGATGAGATGAGATGATGCCGACTGCTTCTACACGAGAGATGAGATGAGATGATATGCCTTTTACTCACGACCAATAACCTTTTACCTGTAGGACCATCTGTTTATTGTTATATCACGACCGTGTACTCTGAATATGCATCGATTAGAAATATAAAGCGCTTTCGGAACAAAAAGAAACTTTATATTTTTAATTGAGACTTACCACTTAATTAAACAAGAAAGCTTGCGTATATACATGATAACACTTCATACTGAAACATGAAGGCCAACCATTTTAATTTTGAAAGACCATATGGGTTTACAAGTTTAAGAAAATCTTAGCTTGGCATGATATTCGGACAGGACAATCACTTTTCGGCAATCACAGTTCTTGTAGGAAAACCCAAACAAGAGGGCCATGATGGCCCTGGAATCGCTCACCTGATTTTTTTTCCACTTTAGCTATATAAGCCCCGCACCCTGGCAGCCATTTTTTTCTGACCAATCAACTTGGCTTGAAGGAATCTGATAGAGGGTCACCCTAGGAACATTTCTACAAAATTATTTGAAAATCGGCCAGACACTTTTGGAAGAGAAGATTCTTTAAGTTTTTACTATAGCCATATAATGCAAAATAGCCCTGCCCACTGGCGACCATGTTTTTGACCAATCAACATGGCTTGAAGGAATCTGAAAGTGGGTCATTTAAGGAACATTTCTACAAAATTATTTGAAAATCGGCCTGACACTTTCGGAGAAGAAGATTTTTTAAGTTTTCACTATAGCCATATAAGTCAAAATAGTCCCAAAAAATTTAAGGAAATCTGGTGAGGTCATTAAGAGGATGCTTTCTGTGAAGTTTCATCCCAATTGACCCACTGGTTACTGAGGAGAAGAAGTTGACGCACGACACACGACGCACACCGCACGACGGACGCCAGACAAAAGGCGATCACAATAACTCACCTTGAACAAAGCTCAGGTGAGCTAAAAAGCCATTGCTTCAAAGAAACAGTTATATATGATTAAGTTATCAGTTCTAACTAAACGTCGTTTACAATTAAACCAATATATAATGTTACATACTCAGGATTCTTCTGCGGAGCAGCGGTAGCGATGAAATTGTTCCCCTTGTACTTAGCGAGATACCATTCTAACAACCACATCGGTCTGTAAAAATGCATTGAATTAATAAACAAGAAACCGCTGAAGACGGTAAGGCCGGATTGTCGGCAATTTGACCTTGAAAATCGACAAACCAAGGTCAAGGTCAAAGTAACCATAGAAATCAATAGAACTTGTTACTGGTTACCTTCAGGCAAAGTTTCAAGTTTGTAACCCTTTCCAGTGCTGAGATTGCCTCAACCTGAAACTTTAACCGATTTTTGCCTCAACCTGAAACTTAACCAAAATGTTGACGGACAGACAGACAGACGGACGGACAGACAGACGGACGGACAGACAGACATCGCCAATCTATAGACCGTAATTGCTAGAGCAATCCAGCCAAAAACTGTTGAAAGCAAATTAAAACACAATTTGCTGTGATATAACTATTAAAATATTGAAAGCAAATTAAAACGCAAGTTGATGTGATATAACTATAAAACTGTTGAAAGCGGAGTAAAACGCAATTTGCTGTGATATAACTATATAACTGTTGAAAGCAAATTAAAACGCAATTTGCAGTGATATCACTATAAAACTGTTGAAAGCAAATTAATACGCAAGTTGTCGTGATATAACTATAAAACTGTTGAAATCAAATTAAAACGAAAGTTGCCATGATATAACTATAAAACTTTTGAAAGCAAATAAAAACGCAAGTTGCCATGATAAAACTTTAAAACTTTTGAAAGTAAATTAAAACACAAGTTGATATAACTATAAAACTGTTGAAAGCAAATTAAAACGCAAGTTGCCGTGATATAACTGTTAAACTGTTGAAAGGGGAGTAAAATGCAATTTGCTGTGATATAACTATATAACTGTTGAAAGCCAATTAAAATGCGAGTTGCCGTGATATAACTATAAAACTGTTGAAAGCAAATTAAAACGCAAGTTGCCGTGATATAACTATAAAACTGTAGAAAGCAAATTAAAACGCAAGTTGCTGTGATGTAACTTTAACCAAAATGTTGACGGACAGACAGACAGACAGACAGACAGACAGACAGACAGACAGACAGACAGAAGACAGACAGACAGACAGACAGACGGGCAATAGCAACATGAAGGTCAAGAGTTATCATGGAAATCAAAAGAACATGTTAGTGGCTACACACAGACCAATTTTCAAGTTTGTAGCTCTTTCCATGTCCGAGATTTTGCTTCAACCAAAAACTTTAACCAAAATGTTGACGGACAGACAGACAGACAGACGGGCAATAGCAAGGTGAAGAGTTATCATGGAAATCAAAAGAACATGTTAGTGGCTACACACAGCCCAATTTTCAAGTTTGTAGCTCTTTCCATGTCCGAGATTTTGCTTCAACCAGAAACTTTAACCAAAATGTTGACGGACAGACAGACAGACAGACGGGCAATAGCAAGGTGAAGGTGAAGAGTTATCATGGAAGTCAAAAGAACATGTTAGTGGCTACACACAGACCAATTTTCAAGTTTGTAGCTCTTTCCATGTCTGAGATTTTGCTTAACCAGAAACTTTAACCATTTTGCCTAACCTGAAACTTTAACTAAAATGTTGACGGACAGACAGACAGACAGACAGACGGACAGACGGACATCGCCAATCTATAGACCGGAATTGCTTGAGCAATCCGGCCAAAAACACAATGTTCATCTAATTAAACGAACAAATTACGAAAAAACGATATAATCGTCTTTCGGGATATTGTGAGCAGCTAGTATCCAGATCAGTATGCAACACAACGCAGTCTATTGTAAGGATAATTTCTGTTATCTGTGATAATTATGTCAATAGTTATGTTAACATTCTTGTAGCATATAGAGGCATTTTATGACAAGGAACATGCCTGTATAATAAACCATAGTAAAAATCATTAGACCTTGGCATTCTTAAATGTTCAGGTTCAGATCAGAATGTACATGTGTTCCATTTAAACATAATCTACTCAAGATGACTTCTAACTGTATTATCTTAGAAATATATGAACATGATAGATCTTGATCAGACAATGCGGATTATGCTTTGGATCTACACTGCTCACAAACCCAACTATTAAAATACAACCAATATCGAACGTCGATTTTTCTAATGTTTGTAAGCAAGGCGAAAAGCAGTCGTGTTACATCTCCGTTTTGGCATCACATAAAGGTGTATATATAACACGTGTGCGGACACCGACTGTCTATGTAACGACTCACCAGGGCCTATACTAAACGCATATGTGATAACGGTCTCGACAGGTGTGCATTCAGATAACCTTAAAACAAGGGCGAGAACTAGTCAAAACCTGAAAACTTTATTGATTGGTTCGACTAGCACATTCCGGAGTGTTTGATGTCTTAGGACAATTTGAATATTCTCCTGAGTTTATATGTATTTTTATATGAATGTAGAAAAATACTAGTTAAGCTTCCTTTTCACATAAATACGTTGGCAGCAGACATCTTCTTACATATTTTGGGCAAATTATGAAAACTATTTTTCAGTGAAAATACAATAATTATAATTACATGTACTTTAAATGAAAACACATTTATTAAATAAAATTATCAATTTCTTTCTTCTTTTGTCACAATAATTTCAAAAATCCTTTACTGCACAATAATAAAGGTTTAATAAAAAAAAATACTTTAGATATGTCTCTTACTTGATCGGGTAATCACTTTCACTCAGATTCATGTAATAATCCCATCTCCAGTCTGTCATGGCCAATAACGACTTCATGAAAGAGAAATGCGCCTGGAGCAAACTTATACCAGCCCATATGGCCGGCAGTCGTTCCCTACACAATCTTACATTGGGCATCACACCTTCTAATTTCAGTAACTCTCTATACATGTAGTTGGATCTCTAAAAGAAACATTAGACTGCATGAACGATTTACACAAGTAAAAATGAAGAATCTTGCGTTTAAAAATAGTATAGGAGATAATCGTTTGTTATGTTGCACTCGTTTTGATTTCCGATTCATGCAAGGTGCAATTGTTTGTTTCGTTGTCGGATTTATGCGAGGTTCAATCGTTTGCTTTGGTGTTAGATTTGTGCATTGTACAATTTCTTATTTTTTGAATAAGATTTATGCCAGGAACAATTGTTTGTTTTGATGTAAGATTTTAACAAGTGAAAGTACGTCCACTAAGCCTTCAAGAATGGGATTGAACATTACAGTACAATCGTCTATGTGTTAAATGTACATTCTTGAGACTCAAGCGAGTCTGTGATTTTGCCCAATTTCCCCAGAGATTAACAGTTCATCTACATTCATAGAAGAGTAGTAGCATCTTTAAAACATATTAGAAGTAGATTCCCATTACTCATTTGTATGAACGATTTCAATGTACATACATCAAATAACATTTCAATGTACATACATCAAATAACATTTCAATGTACATACATCAAATAACATTTCAATGTACATACATCAAATAACATTTCACATTAGATATCATATGCATTTCGACAGGAATTCGGATTAATAATATGTTGGAATAAACATTTTCAATTAAGAACTCAATCTGTCGACTTGTCATTTAGAAAGTATGCAATGTTAAAACTTACACTATCCACATGTATCAAGAAGTAGTGATGTGGCTGGTATAATGTTTGAATGAGCCGCTTCACTTGCCGCACCGCTCGTCCGTAAACCGTCAGGACATAGGCAATCCGTACAGGTATTATATCGGCGACCTCTGATGGGGAAAGTACGACCTCGTGGTCTTTAGCTTTCCTTGCTGTAAACATGAACAATCATTGAATCTGGGTATTAGTCCATTGATGAAAGACAGATGACGCATATTACAATATATTCTGTCAATCACCGGAAATAATGGCCGGGCAGCGGTAACTGCGTCGGAAGCACTGCGGGCTGTCAATTCAGTGGTTGTGAGTTTGTACCCCAGCTTGGGCAAAACTCTGTCGTTTGATACAAATCAAGGCTTTAAGCGTGTTGCCGTTTCCATCAATGGTCTAACAATATTTGTAGAATAACGCAGATTCTATGATAGACTGTTGTGTAGAGTATGGTGTGTAAACGCCAGGAAACACACTGGTAAACCGTCTTGATATGATATACAAACTAGTTGTTACACATGTTTAATCCAAATCTATCGGAAAGAATGAATGGCCGAGTCTGAGTTCAAAAACACGACCGTCCATTGATAGCCTGTAGTCAGTAAAACCAGAGGCAGAGAGAGAGGGAGAGAGGGAGAGAGGGAGAGAGGGAGAGAGGGAGAGAGGGAGAGGGAGAGGGAGAGAGAGAGAGAGAGAGAGAGAGAGAGAGAGAGAGAGAGGAGAGAGAGAGAGAGAGAGAGAGAGAGAGAGAGAGAGAGAGAGAGAGAGAGAGAGAGAGAGAGAGAGAGAGAGAGAGAGAGAGAGAGAGAGAGAGAGAGAGAGAGAGAGAGAGAGAGAGAGAGAGAGAGAGAGAGAGAGAGTGAGAGAGATAGAGAAAGAGGGGCGAGACAGACAGACAGACAGACAGACAGACAGACAGATTCTAACCTGGCAGGCCAGTACTGAACACCCTGTTAGTATTGGATCCCCCACACGTCTCTGACTTGTTGGCCGGACAGGGAATCGAACATGCCCATTCCGGTAGTTTACCATACTTTCCATACCTATCCGAACACCAGCACTCATTTGCCCATTGAAGCGCTGCATACTTGTAACCTAGAAAAAGGAAGGAATCCGGTAAGGCGACAACATCTCGATGATGGCATCCCTTAACCCACTTTCCACCAAAGAACAAATCTGCAGTAGCGGACTTAAAAATATGGAAACGCTCGAATTTCGCATATAGTGTTGCTTCCTTCGTTTGAAAGGTAAGAATCAGCGTAAAACAGTCACGTCGCGTTCGATATTTTTTTTTTATTCCGCATTGCATATCTGTACAAAACTATAAGAAAATATAAATGAGTATACTTATTGAATATTTTGAAGGACTGAGCAATATTGCATACTATCACAACTTTTCCGAATGCATCGAAATGCATATGTATGTAGGGAAAAAAGGGTGAGACTGTTCGCAATAGTACTAAGACCCCTTCTATAGATGGTCTTTTTTCATATCAAATGTCAAATCATCTTATTGTCCTTTGACATATCAGGGTCCAACCTTTACCTTGGCATAGATATAATATATATCATTTCATTAACCGTAAATATACGATCTCTACGAAGTTTATCGATTATGAATCAATCACTTCCTTATCCTTTGATTAATTAAGTTGAATTATACAAACGCTCAGTCAGCTAGAACCTTCACTTTTCGCATCCAGTTAGACATGTCATTGATGGTACATCTAACGGAATACTGTAGAAGTGTAGCCTCACTAGTTTAACTGACTTCTGTGTCATTTGATAAATGTCAATACCGATGCAAAATGTAGTATTTTCAACCGACGCTGCATATCCATTTGGTAAACATATGGAAATTCTTTATAAAAGTGTTTTAAACTATTGAATTGAATTAAATTTAAATTGTGTGACAAAAGAAGAAATTGCTCCGTTACACTTTTTCAAAACTCTACTGCTGTAGATGCGCCGACATATGTCGCCATTTGGGAAAGGGTTAAACAGTTAAACTTGTCTTGAATGTTATCTCATAGTAAGTTGAAAATATGGCAGCTGAAGACAGGAGACATGTATTGATAAGTGTTTAAGTAAACAATTGATTCGTCTGCACAACATGTCAGAAATGGCCGCAGACGAACTAGTCAGCGGTGTCTTCTTTTAACCCTTTCCCTCATACCACAATTTTGCAGCAGACGACTTTGAACATAAATAGAAAATTTCTTTAATTGAATGGATAACCTATGACTAAAAGTGGAAAACATTGTGGCAAAAGGAGAAATTGCTCGTTTTGAGCAATTTCTTCTTTTGTCACTATGTTTTCAAAAAGCCGTCTGCTGCAGAGGCGTCAGACAGCGTCTATATGAGGGAAAGGGTTAAATCAAAAGTTAAAACTGTTCGGGCAAACAGACGTTTCGGGCAGTGAAGTGAATCCACCGAAAGCATCGACATGGTATATGAGAGAAGATACAGATAAGTGTAATTTTGGACAATCTTCCTGCTCAATAGAGGTAACATCTAAGAAAAAATTGACCCAACAACAGAAATGTTCAACTTACTTCCAGTCAAACAGAAGTCTATACATGTTTGAGGCGAATTGAACTCTGCAAAATTCTTTTTAAATCCGTCCATATCTCTTTCCGACTTGGAGTCTTTAAAACACCCTAAGTATTTGCCTTTCTCATGCTTACCTGAAAACATATAATGTCATATTGTCTGATAATGTAATTTAAATTATTTTTAAATGTAAGCATCAGATTTCAATTAGAAAATAAATGGACAAATCATGGAATAATTTTTAGATCGATTGGAATAACTTGTAGAAAGATATGACACTTCTCATTTTAAAAATGTTCTCCTTTACAACAACGTTCAACTTGTCCATATTCAACATGAACAAGTGTTAAGAATTACTTGGTGTATAACATTGCTATCAAACGTCAAGATTTAAATATAAAATAACGGCGTTATCAGTAGATATTATTGGTCCTTTCAAAGGAAGAGCACTCATAATGATATTCCTGCAGCCATGATCAGCGATGGCTCAGTCGGTAACGACGAGGCCTGTCGATAGAGAGGTCTCCAGTTCGAATCCCGACTAATATTCAAGCAAAGTTCATATTGTTTTATTCCACTTTTTTCGCCCACATACGTTATTCCTACATGTGTTTGTAAGATTAACATAAAATATCTTTATTAAGTATTAAACATACTTATCGCCAATAAACAACATTTAATACAAGAGGGCCATGAGGCCCTGGAATCGCTCACCTGAGAATGGGCTATTTAAGACATAACTCTTTCAGCGCCAATGGCAATATTATCAAGACAAACTTTCTGACAAAATTTCAAGCTGCTCAAGTCAAAAATGCGATCTCTATAGCGTTAACTAGATTGTTCTACAATTTGGCCTAGTGACTTAGTTGTTGACCTGACCTGACCCATATTCCAACTTACCATAGTTATCATCAAGACAAGTTTCAACATGCTCAAGCCAAACATGTGGCTTCCAGAGTGTTAACAATATTTCCCTTAAATTTGGCCTAGTGACCTAGTTTTTGACATGACATGACCCATATTCGAACTTGGCCTAGATATCACCAGGACAAACTTTCTGATAAAGTTTCAACATGCTCAAGTTTAAAATGCGGCTTCAAGATTGTTAACAAGATTTTCCTTGAATTTGGCCTAGTGACCTAGTTTTTGATCTGACATAAATCATATTCGAACTTGGCCTAGATATCACTTAGACAAATATTCTGACAAATTGATAACATGCTCAAGCCAAAATGTGGCTTCCAGAGTGTTGACAAGATTTTCTTTAAATTTTGCCTTGTGACCTAGTTTTTGACCCGACATGACCCATATTCAAACTTGACTTAGATATCACTGAGACAGATTTTCCGACATAGTTTCAACATGCTCAAGCCAAAAATGTGGCTTCCAGAGTGTTAACAATATTTTTCTTAAATTTGGCCTAGTGACTTAGTTTTTGACTCACTAGTCTCAGGATAAATGGACCAGTAGTGCGGGTAACCTCTCCAGTAAACGCCGTGATATAACCGAAAATTTGTTGAAAGCGGCGTTTAAACACAAAAAACAACACATTGTCTTTGTGTATTCGGTCACAGCAAGCGACCAACTATAGGCAATAACAAGGGGGCTTATTTTCTATTATTCTATTCAAACTATTATCCCAAGAAGACCAAAAATAAGTAAGAATAATAGTTCAAACATTTTCTTTCTAATATTTTATTTCTTATTTATGAAAAGATATGTACGACAAAAGAAATTTGAATACTTAGATACGAGCACTTACATACAAAAACCTTTAATATAACAATTGCATTGTCTGTTATCTGATAATGTGTCACACATAAGTCTACTAGCTAAAGAAAGTCTGGACTCTAGTTATACAGGGCAACTTATACACATGAGTAAAACACATCATAGAGGATACCAACGGGTAGTGTCGATTGATTAAAATCCAGCTGGTAAAAAGTAACAAGCGGTGTGCCCCGAGGGAAGTTTTCTAGGCCCAGTATTATTCTTTGTATTAATAACTGACCTGCCAGATTATGCCCATATTCGAACTTGGCCTAGATATCATCAAGACAAATTTTCTGACAAAGTTTCAACATGCTCAAGTTTAAAATAAGGCTTCAAGAGTGTTAACAAGATTTTCCTTCAATTTGGCCTAGTGACCTAGTTTTTGACCAAACATGACCCAGTTTCGAACTTGTGAGATTTGCCTAGATTTGATGGATATATATGTTCTGATAAACTTTCATGAAGATTTTATTTAGAAATAGTCAAATAACAATATGTTTATATCTCCCATCCCCCGACCCAACAATAGAGACACAATAAATATAAGAATAATCTTAAAAAAAAAAAAATAGTCCGTCTGCTAATTGAAATCAAATTAAATATTGAGATAAAGGATAGCTGCTCGCCAAATGGTATTATTGCCGAGCGCGAGGGTAAACAACGTCATAAATCATCATGAAGATTGGATGCAAAATGTTGCCACTAGAGTGTTAACAAGCAAATGTTGACGACGGACGACGGGGGACGATGGACGACGAACGACGGACGACGGACAAAAGGCGATCACAAAAACTCACCTTGAGCACTTTGTGCTCTGGTGAGCTAATAATATAAGGTTGCGTATAACACTAGTAAGTTTTTTCCGAGCAGAGCCGGATGGAGCCGGATGGAGCCGGTTGGAATTAATGCAATGTAAAAGTCGTATTTGAAATCAATATAAATTAAAGTTTAAACGTTTTTAAAATATTGGGGAAAGTAAAAGCATGTCTAACAACTTGTATATGATTTATGTTGTACACTAGTGGGTTTTGGCTTAACACAACCCGGCCTATTCTTACTTTTGATTGGACAGGATCTCGGTAACGTTTTCGGATACAGTTTGTCTTCTTGGTTTAAACAAGCCACAGTGGTCAATCTCTCTCTACATTCAGCCGACTCGACTCGCTGTAGGGCTGATATAGTTTCTTCCTCCTTTATGACGCATGTTCGAGTCTCTGATATATCCACAAAACCATCTTCTGTATCACTCGTTGTTTTAGTAACGGGTTTCGTGTCGTTCGGATTGACAGCGTTTTCTTTATCACTTGAACTTTCAAATGTGCTGATAATGTTTAATATGGTCTTTCCTTGCTTGATTGGATCCTGAAAACATTGATCACAAAGAGCGTCTAATAAATAAACTAGTTCTGTTGATTAGAGATGAACATTCCAACCTTATCGTCCTATGCCGTGAGATTGATTGATTGATTGATTGATTGGGGTTTAACGCCGTTTTCAATAATTTTTCAGTCATATCACGGCGACCAGTTGACCTACTCATGCGTTTACTAAATTTTTGACCCCCAACATTTATAGGATGACCCTCAACTTTGATGACAAGGGGGTCACAATGACCCTCACGTTTAAAAGCTTAGGGAAAACCCTGTTACTGGTTTTCCCACACACGTACACCACACAACATACTTTCCAAGCAACTGGCCGTTAAACAGCCAATTGGTGAAAGACGAATGACGCAGGTCACAGTGACTTTTGTCAAACGTCGGAAAGATTGTTGGCCGAGCTGGGATTCGATCCACAACTCCTGGATTGAAAGCCCGCGTCGCTACCGACTGAGCTACCAGGGCTCGGCTTCTATGCCGTGAAGTTGGACATGAAGATTTCGCACCCATGATTATTATATATCAACCAATCAGGTGCAAGTATACAATGCAACATCTCCAGGACAATACAACGTTCAAGAGTTTGTTTTATTGGGGTTTTACGCCGTTTCAACATTATTTCAGTTATATCACGGCAACAGTTCACTTATTCATGATCCCTGGGTAAACAAACCAGTACTAGGCTAGAAAATGTGCCTTGCCCAAGGGCACTCCTCCATGACCGTCGTGCCGCGACTGGGGATCGAACCTCCTCCATGAACGTTGTGCCGCGACTGGGGATCGAACCCGGGACGCCCGGTTTCAAAGAGAAATGCCCTTTAGAGGCTGAAACCTTCTTCAAAAAGACAAATTCGAAAAACTTTATGGAAAATGGAGAATTTGTTCATAACGAGGAATTCCAATTCATGCTAAAGATAATCTAACTTTTGACTATTTCTCATTTGAGCCGTCCCGCGAGAAAACCAACAGTGTTGACTGCGTAAAGTAATGACCTGGATCAGCCTAAGCATGTCGGAAAGACACTTTTCTCCTCCTGTAGATTTTCTGTTTCAGGAATCAATAATCTCTACCTCTAACCCCCTGAGACGGAATGTGTCGGCCCGGATTATCCTACGCGAACTGCGCAGACTGATCTGGATCGATACATTACGAAGAGTCCATAATGTTGGTTTTCTCGAGGAACGGCTCATTTGTTTTGCGATAACATCGACGACCATTAACTCCTTTCAACCTGTTAACGTATTATGACGCCTCTGCAGCAGACGACTTTTGAAAACATTGTGACAAAAGGAGAAATTGCTCAAAACGAGCAATTTCTCTTTTTGCCACAAAGTTTTCAACTTTTTTTCAGTAATCAAACGTACAATAATAGAGATTTTTCCATATTTTTAAGTAGACATTTTTAAAGTCGTCTGCTGAAGATTTATTTGTTGTCAGAAAGGGTTACAAACACAACAATCCTGGGGCTTTTTGTGACAAGTTTCAGATTAAGATAAGCCGGTTAAGCCTATGCGGTAATGCTGGCAAGAAGGAGTAGACAACTGGCATCATTTTACCGGCAATCTGTACATGGATCGAATAGATCAAAAGGCACAGGTTTTATTTAATTTGTTCAACAGAGACCTTGACAGTTTAGACTTAATTACTTACGACAGGGTCTTTCAAATAGTACTATTTGAAAGACCCTGCTTACGACTAGAAAACAATACCTTTACGATTAAAAGAAAACAACTTAATTGTAACATGCATTTAAATTGTAATTATTCTGTTCAATTACCGTCTATCCTTCAGATAAATTTACAGTATGAACTTAATTAATAATGCTAAAAAGTTCTTCTTTATTAAAATGCATTTAATGCGTGCATCCGCAAAATCAAATAAATTGATTTATGGTATGTATAGTCAGGGACGTCTTATCTACGTCCCTGGTATAATTCTATACCCCTTTAGGTACCCCCTAATCCCGGATTAGTGAAAGGTGTTGATTATTGATTGGGGTTTAACGCCGTTTTCAACAATTTCTCAGTTATATCACGGCGGCCAGTTCATCTACTCATGCATTTCCTGGTTTTCTCACACCAGTACTCCACACAACAATCATCCCAAGCAACTGGCTGCTTTTCAAAATAGACTTGTCCCATTGGTGGAAGACGAATGACGCATGTCGCATTGACTTTTGTCAATCGTCGGAAAGAAAGTTGGCCGAGCCGGGATTCGAACTCACAAACCCTAGATTGACAGCCCGCGTCGCTACCGACTGAGCTACCGGGGCTCGGCGTGAAAGGTGTTGACGTAGCGGGAACAAACCTTTCTTGAAAGGATACTTATTTGCTAACAGAGCATGTACATATCAGACTGTATGGATGACCGTAATAATCTACACTGGTTCCCGAGGCCTTCAATATATCAGACTGTATGGATGACCGTAATAATCTACACTGGTTCCCGAGGCCTTCACGTTTGTTGATCTGGAGCACCGGTTGGATCCCCGGATAATCCATTAACCCCTCCCTCATATAGACGCTTTCTGACGCCTCTGCAGCAGACGGCTTTTTGAAAACATAGTGACAGAAGAAGAAATTGCTCAAAACGAGCAATTTCTCCTTTTGTCACAATGTTTTCCACTTTTAGTCATAGGTTTTTCATTCAAATATAGAGATTTTCCATTTTTTGACACAATATGTTCAAAGTCGTCTGCTGCAGAATTGTCGTATGAGGGAAAGGGTTAAAGCAGACGGCGTTTTGAAAACATAGTGACAAAAGAAGAAATTGCACAGAACGTGCAATTTCTCCTTTTGCCACAATGTTTTCCACTTTTAGTCATAGGACAAAATATGTTCAAAGTCGTCTGCTGCAGAATTGTCGTATGAGGGAAAGGGTTAAAGCAGACGGCGTTTTGAAAACATAGTGACAAAAGAAGAAATTGTACAGAACGTGCAATTTCTCCTTTTTCCACAATGTTTTCCACTTTTAGTCATAGGACAAAATATGTTCAAAGTCGTCTTTTGCAGAATTGTCGTATGAGGGAAAGGGTTAAAGCAGACGGCGTTTTGAAAACATAGTGACAAAAGAAGAAATTGCACAGAACGTGCAATTTCTCCTTTTGCCACAATGTTTTCCACTTTTAGTCATAGGACAAAATATGTTCAAAGTCGTCTGCTGCAGAATTGTCGTATGAGGGAAAGGGTTAAAGCAGACGGCGTTTTGAAAACATAGTGACAAAAGAAGAAATTGCACAGAACGTGCAATTTCTCCTTTTGCCACAATGTTTTCCACTTTTAGTCATAGGACAAAATATGTTCAAATTTGTCTGCTGCAGAATTGTCGTATGAGGGAAAGGGTTAAAGCAGACGGCGTTTTGAAAACATAGTGACAAAAGAAGAAAGTGCACAGAACGTGCAATTTCTCCTTTTGCCACAATGTTTTCCACTTTTAGTCATAGGACAAAATATGGTCAAAGTCGTCTGCTGCAGAATTGTCGTATGAGGGAAAGGGTTAAAGCAGACGGCGTATTGAAAACATAGTGACAAAAGAAGAAATTGCACAGAACGTGCAATTTCTCCTTTTGCCACAATGTTTTCCACTTTTAGTCATAGGACAAAATATGTTCAAAGTCGTCTGCTGCAGAATTGTCGTATGAGGGAAAGGGTTAAACATGATAGTAATGTCTGCCCTCCTTGGCGCGGGGGTAAGCATTACGTCTGACTGGCTGGTGTCAGGATAAATGTACCAGTAGTTCTGGTAACTTACCCAGGAAACCACGTGATATAGCTGAAACATTGTTGAAAGCGGCGTTAAACGCCAAACAATCAATCAACAAGAAACCGCTAAAGACGGTAAGGCCGGATTGTCGGCAATTTGACCTTGAAAATCGACAAACCAAGGTCAAGGTCAAAGTAACCCTAGAAATCAATGGAACTTGTTACTTTTAACTTTCAGGCAAAGTTTCAAGTTTGTAACCCTTTCCAGTCCTGAGATTTTGCCTCAACCTGAAACTTTAACCAAAATGTTGACAGACAGACATCCGGACAGACGGACATCGCCAATCTATAGACCGGAATTGCTAGAGCAATCCGGCCAAAAATAATAAAATAATAAATAATAAAATATAAATAATATAAAACTATAAAACTGTTGAAAGCAAATTAAAACACAAGTCCATATAACTATAAAACTGTTGAAAGCAAATTAAAACGCAACTTGCCGTGATATAACTATAAAACTGTTGAAAGCTGAGTAAAACGCAATTTGCTGTGATATAACTATATAACTGTTGAAAGCAAATTAAAACGCAATTTGCAGTGATATAACTATAAAACTGTTGAAAGCAAATTAATACGCAAGTTGTCGTGATATAACTATAAAACAGTTGAAATCAAATTAAAACGAAAGTTGCCATGATATAACTATAAAACTGTTGAAAGCAAATTAAAACACAAGTTGATATAACTATAAAACTGTTGAAAGCAAATTAAAACGCAAGTTGCTGTGATGTAACTTTAACCAAAATGTTGACGGACAGACAGACAGACAGACGGGCAATAGGAACGTGAAGGTCAAGAGTTATCATGGAAATCAAAAGAACATGTTAGTGGCTACACACAGACCAATTTTCAAGTTTGTAGCTGTTTCCATGTCCGAGATTTTGCTTCAACCAGAAACTTTAACCAAAATGTTGACGGACAGACAGACAGACAGACAGACAGACAGGCAATAGCAACGTGAAGGTCAAGAGTTATCATGGAAATCAAAAGAACATGTTAGTGGCTACACACATACCAATTTTCAAGTTTGTAGCTGTTTCCATGTCCGAGATTTTGCTTCAACCAGAAACTTTAACCAAAATGTTGACGGACAGACAGACAGACAGACAGACGGGCAATAGGAAGGTGAAGGTGAAGAGTTATCATGGAAATCAAAAGAACATGTTAGTGGCTACACACAGACCAATTTTCAAGTTTGTAGCTCTTTCCATGTCTGAGATTTTGCTTAACCAGAAACTTTAACCATTTTGCCTAACCTAAAACTTTAACCAAAATGTTGACGGACAGACAGACAGACAGACGGACATCGCCAATCTATAGACCGGAATTGCTTAAGCAATCCGGCCAAAAATTACTGGAGCACCGCTATAACAGGCATTTCACAGATCGAGTTATCGAGATTAAGGGCTGTGATCCGACTTGGGCCTGGGGTCATTCAACCTTAATTATAAACTGTACAATTGTATTCATATCTATTTATCTGTATATACAATAGAATAGAAAATGACAAAGGGATAGCATTTTACTTTTCAAGTTAACACAATTAAAATTTCCCTCTCTTTGTATCATATTCAAATCTCCTTAGGTTAATACAGCCATGTGTTCCATAGTCACCAAATCCAAAACCTGTTTTGCGAAACCTATATAGGTTTCGTCGATAATCCGTGCATTAGTCGGTAAACCAAACCTGTTTGACGGGAGTATATGCATAATACAGGTAGGTTTCGTTCCGCTCCATAGACAAAACGTGTTTACGTTGTGTTTACTATGGAACACAGGGCAGATATATACATTTTTAAAATAGATCTACCGTGTCAGTCATTTCATTATGTAAGCTGATCGCGCTGATAATGATCTATTTGAACAGACGTGAAATCTGATGGTAGTTTGCATCTTTTGCATAAGCTCGAGTTAAAGCAATGATGAATCCATGCGTCCGTGGTAGAGCGTCGGCCTCGGGTTCGGTTGTATGTGGGAAAGGATTAACCCTTTCCCTCATACGACAATTCTGCAGCAGACGACTTTGAACATATTTTGTCCTATGACTAAAAGTGGAAAACATTGTGGCAAAAGGAGAAATTGCACGTTCTGTGCAATTTCTTCTTTTGTCACTATGTTTTCAAAAAGCCGTCCTTTAACACTTTCCCTCATACGACAATTCTGCAGCAGACGACTTTGAACATATGTTGTCCTATGACTAAAAGTGGAAAACATTGTGGCAAAAGGAGAAATTGCATGCACGTTCTGTGCAATTTCTTCTTTTGTCACTATGTTTTCAAAAAGCCGTCCTTTAACCCTTTCCCTCATACGACAATTCTGCAGCAGACGACTTTGAACACATTTTGTCAAATAATGGAAAATCTCTATAATTGAATGGACAACCTATGACTAAAAGTGGAAAACATTGTAACAAAAGGAGAAATTGCACGTTTTGTGCAATTTCTTCTTTTGTTAATATGTTTTCAAATAGCCGTCTGCTGCAGAGGTATCAGAAAGCGTCTACATGAGGGAAAGGGTTAAATCATTCAAAATTCGATTACTATGAACGAACTATGTAATATTACCACTCATCTCTTTGTGAGTAACTACATACATTATGGGCCGAAGGGCAGACATTTTGAATCAATTGAATCAATTGAATTAATTGAATGTAAAAATTAAAATGTCATCACTTTAGTTTAAATAAATCAGGGCAAAGGATTGATTCGTTTTCACTTGTATGTCATGGTTCCTGATTCTGATAGGAATTCGTTTTTTTAAATGCATGCCGGCTTAAATGTAGAATACATCATTTTCCCCCCACAGACGCACATGCAGATGACGACTTTTGAAAACATCGTGGCAAAAGGATGAATTGTTCAGAATAAGCAATTTCTCCTTTTGTCACAATGTTTTCAACTATGTTCAATAATTATACGACACGTGATACCTATTCATCAGACGTATCTAAACAAAAATAAAAATGAAAGAACGATTTTCATACATGAGCGCATTTTCTCATTTCGCTATGATTTGTTTCGATCTTAGTTCACATTTTTACTTCTACAAGACTCATTTCAAGATTTTAGACCATTTTGAAATGGAGCCAAGGTTATAAGATCACTGCAATTTCATTTAAATTTCCTTATAAAAGGTGTCTGGATATATTTTTTAAAACATGGCGACTGTCTGTAACTGTTGAATTTGTTTATATCACGAACTGAAGAGGGTATAATGTCCCGTCCCGCGAGTAAACCAACATTAAGGTCTCTGCGTAATGTATCGATCCAGGTCAGCACGCGCAGTCCGCGCATACTAATCAGGGCCGAAACATTCCGTCTTTGGGGGATAGAGATATAGTAAGTAAAGATTCCGGAAATAGGAAATCCATAGGAATTTACGCAGAGTCCATAGTGTTGATTTTCCCGCGGGACGGCTCATATTATGTTAATAACTGATGCCTTTAACCCTTTCCCTCATATAGACGCTTTCTGACGCCTCTGCAGCAGACGGCTATTTGAAAACATAGTGACAAAAGAAGAAATTGCACAAAACGTGCAATTTCTCCTTTTGCCACAATGTTTTCCACTTTTAGTCATAGGTTATCCATTCAATTACAGAGATTTTCTATTTGTTGACAAATTATGTTCAATGCCGTCTGCTGCAGAATTGTCGTATGAGGGAAAGGGTTAATGTGACTCTTTGTCTTGGATTCACATACTTCAAGTCGAGCCTCGGTAGCTCAGTCGGTAGCGACGCGAGCTGTCTATCCAGGGGTTGTGAGTTCGAACCCCAGCTCGGCCAACATTATTTCCGACGTTTGGCAAAAGTAAATGTGAGTCATTCTTCTTCCACAAATGGGCAAACAGTGTATGTGGAAAAGCAGCCAGTTGCTTGGAAATAATGTGTGGAGTACTGGTGTGAGAAATTCAGGAAACACATTAGTAGGTGAACTGGCCGCCATGATATGACTGGAAAACAGCGTTAGACCCCAATCAATCAATCACATACTTCAATCAAAACACAAAATCGATGCATTGTATATTATAAATCAAATTAAAAATGGTTTCATTATCTTACTAATCAATACGTATTAGTTGTCCCTGGTGAGAAAGAATGAATGTAGTACGCCTATCGGAATGCACTGGTGCTCCTCTTCCAATTATGTTGTGATAAGTTTGACATTTCACGCCTTGTTTGAGCTCCAATGTTTATTTCAATGTTTTGATAATGCAAGCAGAGACGAATTTTATTTACATGTTATGTATTCGAGCATAGTCAATGTTTGCATTTAATCACATTGAAAACATGAACATGTAGAAAGAACCAAAAATCAATATTGTTCATTATTTACTTCAGGTATATTCAATTATTTAAGAACCGTGAAATTGAATAAAATGATATAGAATCCGAATTACGAGAAAACGAACATTGTGGACTCTGCTTAAAGTATCGACTCGGATCAGCCTTAGTCCAGGTTGCTGTACTAGGAATGCGATTTTTGATTTTGACTGTTCGCATCAATATGTAACAGCGATATATTGAGACTAAGATCAGCCTAAGCATGCCGCGCAGGCTAACCCGGATATACACTTTTCGCCTCCTGTTGATTTTCTGTATAAGGAAGCATTACTCTATTCCTCTATCCCCCTGAGACGGAATGTATCGACCTGGATCAGCATGCGCGGTACAATACGTAGAGTCCATTATGTTGGTTTTCTCACGGAACGTCTCCGATATCAAGTCATAGACAGGCTTAACCCTTTCAGCGCCGAATTGTTTAAAGTAGACTCTCCCATGTTCAAAACTCGGACGACTCTATTCAATATTCTTGCCTAGATGCTTTTTAAAATCGTCTGCTGGTGAGTTGTCGTATGTGGAACACATGTAAAGCAGAGGCTATTCAATACATATACAGATACGATATCCAAACATCAACATTACTTACCTTAATGGTGACAATCACAGCAATTCCTATCAACACACAGCAGTATATCCATTTCTCCATTCTCTTAAAAACAACTGTATTTCAGAGCTTAAACGAAGGATTCAAACGCTTCTTTCCACCAGTAATGGTATTGTCAGTCACACCCGCAACATTTGGACGTTTGTAAACATACACGATACTATATATTGGTTCCCATTGAATTTATATCTATTCACCGTCTATGTTCGAACTATACACATACCCGGTGTGTATACTGATTCAGCCGGAACAAAAATAAACCATTTCATGTACGTAAATACAATGTCATGTATAATGGGGGCTCTATTTACCCCTGACTGACATATCGTTACACAATGTAGGTACGTCATTTTAGAACGCACTGTTTCTTATAAATAATGAACGGCGTATTCTCACTTTCCAAATTCAGATAGTTGATCCTATATTGTGCTGAAAAGTTGGATTTCTATATTTGAGAAAGTTGTTCCTAAATTTCATAAAATAACACAAATATAGAGCTGGTTTTTATTTGCAAGAATGTACTATACTATGAATAAATACATGGAATAACAAAGGATTGGCATTAACTGTTGAATGTACTGTATCATTTATAAAAACAAAGAAGTGCGATAAACCTATAAATACATAGCACAAACTAGATTCAAACTCTTTATTTGGTAACGTAAACGTTACATAATAAGTGTATATACTTGATTGATTGGGTTTAACGCCGTTTTCAACAATCTTTCAGTCATATCAAAACGACCAGTTCACATACTCATGTGTTTCCTGGCTTTCTCACACCAGCACTGCACACAACATACTTTTCAAGCAACTGGCTGCTTTTCCACATAGACTGTTAACCCATTGATGGAAGAAGAAGGACGCATGTCACAGTGTCTTTTGTCAAACGTCGGAAAGAATGTTGGCGAGCTGGGATTCGAACTCACAACCCCTGTATTGGCAGCTCTAGTCGCTACCGACTGAGCTACCGGGCCATGGCTGTATATACATTTTAAGTTATCAACGTGACATAATAAAGCAGTATGTACAGCTAATAATGATACTATAGTAAAAGATATATTCAACATTCAATTCAAGTTTAAGTGATACTAGTAAAGTAATATGATAGTTAAGCCCTGATTCACAGCACTGCTCAACCAATCAATAAACTGAAACTACATATACTGATTAGGTAATTGCTCTCGACGGGAGGATGAAACAAACATCGTGCATATACTAATATATGTCTGGAACTTTAATTCAATGCATAAATAATGTTATATTCATATAACAGTGTTGACATTTGACTGTCTTGTTAGAATGGCATACTACATGTATTTTCCATGATTCAACAAATCAGTTTTACTGTCGGAAGACATTAGTACAGGGAATTTATAAACACTTGGTCTTACATAAAAGTATTTTCTAATAAATTGTTTCTGTGTAACTATATACAATGGGAATATAGTTATAAACTGGTACTCATCCCCAATATTACAAGTATTGCACAATAGATATAAATATATTTTATACATTTTGGTCACTTTAGACGCTGATAAGATGTGTGCCTGAATATTATATTGTTAAGGAGCATAGCGTGTCACAAAAAGGTCGGGACGTACGATTAGGGCTGTAACGAATACACTAGATGGCGAATACGATATGTATCACGAATACAGGGTAACGAATACGAATATTTATTCACGAATATTGTCATGCATTTAACAACATGTAAACACAAATTAAATCAGAAAATATCATCTTAATATTTTCAGTACTTTGATTTTATAATAGCATAAGCAAAGGAAAGAAATTGTGAATTTAATGTTTCGTTTTAACGAATTTTACCCGATGTCATAGTGTGAGATGGAATGTCTACCTTGAATGCTTTCGAAAATCCGAAATGTTTACATACATTCGACGTATATTTGGCCGGAGATTCAATGATTTGAATTTCCGTGTGGTTCGCCATCTTTTGTTGACAGGTTTTTGTTGTCATTAACTGAAAATTCTCTATTTTCAATCGAATTATAATTCAAAATTCATTAAAAACACATTTTAAACACACAAAAACGTATGTCAAAATAAATCTTAGCGAACACAACATCAAATATCTTTTTTTGAGAAAATGAAAAAAAAGACATGTCGCAAAATCAGTGGTCAGCTTTTATGGGTGGGGTACTATATAAATATAGCGCCGAATGCGCTATGAAACCAAAGAGGCTTTCAAGTGTGACAAAGTTGTTATTATGTTTGTAGTTCAGTTACATTGAATTTAATTTAAATCATACAGCTTTTGATTATATTCGTAAATATTCGAATGTCATAGTTCGCCCGGATAGAAACGTGCAAACCAAGTGTCTTCCATCAAGGTTATATATCTCTCTTTTTACCTTATCTGTAACTATTGTTTATCAAAAGTGACTTATAGGCCCTGCGCGGCCGGGTATTTATATTGTTTGATTTTTGTATTTGTAAAATGTGTACACATGTCACTATAATAAAATATTACTTACTTACTTACTTTTATATTATTTCATGACACATGGAGATAATCGAAACGCTAACTAATGAAAACACGTTGTACCTGTATTTATAAAGGCACCATTTGAAGATGTCAGAGGCGAAGTTGATAAAACGGATTTTCAAGTCAAGTTAATCACAATTAAAGAATCGGACAAACGAAATAGCACTTTTTCGGTCAATGACCTTAAACCCATTGGTATCCACTTGTATGCCATTCCGTACGTCCGGGTTCAAAAATGTCACCAGCGTACTACTTTAAGAATTCTTTGCACACTTAACAACCTCTAAGTATGACCTTTAATTTTGATCTATCGACCTCTAAGTATGACCTTTAGTCTCTTTCGTGCGAAACGCATTAGTCGTCTAGTGCTAAAGGTCACTTTCTTGTAATTAAAAACAATCATCTTACTGCTAGAATCCATGTTCAGACCTGGCTCTATGTTAACCCTTCCCTCATACAGACGCTGTTTGACGTCTCTGCAGCAGAAGGCTTTTTGAAAAAAAAAAATACAAAAGAAGAAATTGCTCAAAAAGGGCAATTTCTCCTTTTGCCACAATGTTTTCCGCTTTTAGTCATAGGTTATCTATTCAATTATAGAGATTTTCCATTTGTTGACAAAATATGTTCAAAGTCGTCTGCTGCAGAATTGTCGTATGAGGGAAAGGGTTAAGCCAAGTTTGCATTTTCTAAGGGATAATCAAAGGCTTACACTCAATGGTCATTCATAGGAAAGATGTTAATGTCAACTGTCTGATTTCTTACAAATCTTTAATGAAATAATGGATGTCAACCCATCTTATATATCAGTGTACAAAGTACAACGTAATGAGAAGTGATCCGCATATTCAATAGAACAAGGTCATTTTGGACAGAACCGTTGTTCATAATGTATATTGGGATATCTTCTTTAGGTAGTTAAAAGAGAAAGATGTCCATCTTTGAGTAAGCACATACATTTCTGACATAGTTACCGTTAATACAGCCAATATAGAATTAATCTTAACCCAAAATGTAGATATTTTGAATTACTTATAATCAACTTGCACGCAAACAACTTGTTATCATTTGTAACCCATTGGTTTAACCAGATATACCAACAGTCATAACTATAAGATATTTTCAATTGAATTAGCCCAAGACTGTTCTCTGTATTGTAATTGCACCGTTCTGCATTGCTTTGGTTATCTATGTGATTGGTAGATGTTTTAATCAGGCTAATCCAATATCTAAATTAATTTCTAGACCTCAGTAATTTTTAATTGAATTAGCCCAAGACCCCTCTCTCTTTTGTAATAGCACCGTACATATTCGTGATTGCTAGATGTTTAAAGCAGGCGAAACCAATATCTAAATTTTATTCCTTACCTCAGCATTCTTATTTATTTAAGGTAATTGAATTTGAAAAATACATATAATGAGCCAAACTGTATTCATAACATGACATATATGCTCTTGCTCTAAAGCACACACGCTATTGTCGAATCAAAGATAGTTCACAGAGTTTAAACGGGACCCTTTCAACTTTTGTCAAATACTTTTTACCTCAATCAAAGCTTTATTTGCTTGTAGCGCTATTGTCATTTGAGTCATATGTTACGACACTTTTGATTAAAAGACATCACTTAAATACGTAGAACAAGGACTTAAATATAAATATAATTTCAATTCATGAACCAATTTTTGTAGCTAAAAAGGGTACCCACTTTCGAGCACCACATCATTTTTGATAGGACACATGACCCGCTTTTTCATCTATTTCTTAGCCGTGAGGTTACTCTTTCAGGGGCACATATGTGCCATATGGAAACGTGGATTTAAGTCTGAACATTTAGGGCTGATTTGTCGACTCACATGCGAATAAAGAACGATTTTCAGTAGTCTCTTCCTTAACCCCAACCAAAGCACACGGACATCTTGCGAACGTAACACTATAGGTGATATATCAGATCACATTGTAAGCTACCTTTACAACAATCACATAACAATCAGACCAATATACTTTGTTGCGGGTATATTGGATCTGGCGACATCATATAAAAGGTCATATACAATTGATTCTCAGCAGGTTCTCATGTGTTGTCCATTGAACTCGAACGATACCATCATCGCTTCTCTATGTCGTTTATTTATATGGGTTATCTCCCCTGTTCATACGATTTTGTAGGCGATCATATGAAACGACTTGTAATAGACAACCATAAGTTCTGCATGAACGTTGTTTGCAAATGCAGCAAAGTTAAGGTCTGGTTTAATGAGATTGCATTTGCAAGAACAGTGTTTGTCTTCGCGGAGGAAGCGGAGGAAGCACATTGTTAACATGGTACAATAACTTCTACATGTTTCTTGGTAGACCTTCCGTCGTGTTTTCAAGCCGTACTGCAAGTGGAAACGTGACACATTTTAACTGTGGTGACCTGATTTTAGCAATATGTGTTCGAATCTAGCTAGCTGTTGTGTGACCATTAGTTTAATAAGTGACACTTGACCAATATGCTGTCTGAACTTAAGGTACTTTGATTTTATTTTTTTGACAACTTACGTGTGATGAAAAAAAGCGGAGAAAAAGAAATGAAATTAATAATACATGTTTTTATACATATTTTTTAGGCCCCGATTTATATTGATCTGGAAGTTGTTCATAGATACAATACGTGTTGGAGATACCTGCATTGTGTCTGTAACTGATAAAGAAGCCACTCTGTACGTCACAATGCAGGTTTTCCCCCTTCGTGTACGAACCATGAGCTACCAAACTGCATCCCCGAACGCAAGCCAAATGTCACATGACCACCATGAACTTAGATCTCCCAAACATTCAACGATACAAAATGTCACAATGGAGTTTAATATATGTATATATTTTATTAATCCTCCTTTGCAGAAGATACATTGTAAACATACAATACAATACAATACAAACACAATAATCAACTTTCTACAAAATGTACATGAAATTGTAAAAGTAAGAAAAACAGGACAGACAAAATGACAGAGGAGTATATAATTAATGTTCATAGTTTATAGGAAATTGCGATGTGAACCCCATATTGAAAACATGGTGTAAATGGATGAAATTATTATAGGAAGATGAGAAATAAGAAAAACTTCCATCTTTTTAACAACATTTTCAAAAAGTCCATTATTATATTTTACAGCCTTGTACATCAATGAAAGTATACTAGATGAAGTTTATCAGTACAAAACACATATAACTCATGCTATAGGCTTACACACAAAGTGCAAACAAACAAACCTTGAATGCAATACAACATAGGAAGGCAACGTGGTGAAACTAACAGAGCATCTACTCAACATTAGCCGGCATCTGATGACACAATTTAGAACATAGTATTCAGACATGCATGTAAATTTCATAGCAAAGCTTGAAAAGTGAGCAACCCCGCAATATTGAAACTGCCCATCACAGAATTGACACTTCAGAGAAAAATACATGTATTACATACATAATAGTATCTTATTTGTATATAAACTAGTTGTAGACATATATATATATATATTAGATTTAAGTCCACATTGCATGAAGACATGAACACAGTTCATATACGTACTTGCCCGTGGATTCTTCACATACAGAATTGTTTAAGTCAGACAGAATATATAAAACTTTACGTTCTGGTGTTTCAATTATAAAATCCAGGTATTTGACAGTGCCATACATTAGAAATAACGCTTTAAATAAACGTTCGCTATGTTTAAGATTCCTAACACAAAAGAACATAACATGTATTACTAAATGGTTAGTGTACATATCACACTTTCTACATGTACCTGGAATACTGTTAAACACAAAACTGATCATTTGAATAATCGACTTACACTGCGGCATTACATTTCTGTTTGACTTGGAAAACACCCATATGTTGGAAGGGACAATTTCATTAAACGTTGGATGTAACTTTTGGAAAAGACTTACTGAACAATTTTCTGTTATATTTCGATATATTCTAGTACTAAAATACAAGTATAATTGTTTATTTATGGTATTTTTCCACATTGTTTTGGTAGGGAATATTCCGTCTGCGATATATGAGCTGATGAAATTGGTAAGGTTATATTTACCGACAAGTTTGAAACAATCGGCAATGAAACCTCTTACACTTACTGGGTTATTCGTATATTCTATTAAACGTCTTGTAAAAACAGATTTAACTAAGAAACTTGGATATATCCTACAAAGTTGGCCAAATAGCGTTAGTTTCCTTAAATTAATTTCAGCCGCACTAGGTAACATCCCAATTAAAGACAAGAAGAAATTTGATGCAAAGCATCAAAGACGCCGCGCATGATTTTGAAGCATGACTTAAAGGAAGCAGATGCAGTTCAGTACATTTAAATAACCTGTGCAAGCAGACAGGATGTAAATATTTCGAACATGAAGGCCAAATGTCCCTTTATTTTAAACAAGAAGGCCAAGATGTGCCTATATTGCTCTCCTGGCTAACATAGCCTATATAAAAAGGTTACCAAGAGCAGAAAGGGTCAATATTGACGTAGGGATTAAACGTTTTATATGCTACGATCTATGTGATATTCAGCATGTGAAGTTTAGTCGTGAAATGACAAGTTTAGTCCTGAAACCATTTGGTTTACGGTTTGCTTAACATTCACTGCAACATAATGTGTCATACAAGCTGAAGTTTCTCAAGTGTGTTTTTTTCTTTTACCAATAAACTGTTTTAAATCCTCTAACTAGATCCATTAGATAAAAAACAAACATACGTGCTTAAATATTAACATATATTAAGATTTACCTCTAGGTATAAGTTAAGTGTAACACAAGCTTTGGAAGGAGAGTGGGAAGTCTATTCTCCTTACAGTTTAGCAGAAGTATAATAGCAAAAACGGAAGTATATAAACAAAAAATACGAAGTAATTAAAAGAAAAACGAAGATATTTATGATCAAGATTGAGCATTATGAAAGTTCACATGTATAGTCAACATATAGCAATAATTATTAAGTCTGTTTTGTTTGTTTGTAAATGTCACTTTAATCGTTTTGAACATGCCAGTAGAAAACTGAAAGATAAACAAAAGAAAATGGTCAAGTCAGTTCCCCAAGAGCAAAGAGCGAAAACCAGTTGGTACGAATCGTTCATCTCGAACGAAACATGGAAAACCGGGTACGAATCCAATGAATTTTAGAAATCGGTTGAATTCGTGAAAACAGCGAAGTATTCATAACGGAAGGAAGCAGAGACAACTTAATAACTCTATGGGAACCGATGACACCTTGTCGTCTATTCAATAAGAATGACCAAAATCGCCAAGCGATGACATACCGCATTTGCAAATAGAACGGGTCACGTTACGGCCATGCCTATTGCCTAATTGGGTTAACGTTGTTTTTACAGTTTCTAGAATTATACTGTAATATGTAGTAATTAAAATGAATCGTCATTGATTTTTTAAAGATTACACAATTTATTTAAAAATCTCAATATTGTAAATAGGCAAAAACATCACCAGAAACTTTTTCTGAGCTTTGATGAATCGGGTTGTAAACCAAACTATAAAAAAGGCGTAGCCTAGGAAGTTAGGGGAAAGTTATTAAATACCCATTAGATGTGTCTAAAGTTTTGTTATAACGGTAAAAGACATGCCTATTTTGTATCTTTTTGTGTCTTAAATCATTGTATACAATTTATTGATTCATAAAGGTGTTTTTTTTTCAAACAAACAAAAGAGGTTTCAAACAAACAACAGAGATTTTTTTAACAATAATAACATTGGTTTCTCCCTTTTTGAGTACGTCACCCCATGGTACAAACTTAAAACCTATCCCATACTGACGCCGCGCTTCCACGCGGCGTCAATAAAGCAATGTCGGAGTTAGTATATTTAGAGATCGCTTGCATCTGCTTTATACAATATCTATGACTACGTTCAATTAACAGAGTTTGATCATCACTAAGAGCATCCCATAGTTCACATCCGTATAAAGCTTTGGGTAGGACTATACTTTTATACACTATTTTTGCGGACAGAGGATGAATACCATTTTCGAAGAGGCCGCAATGGACAAGAGTTAAAAAGGTCGATCTTAACTTTTGGCAACATTCCTCAACATTTATAGATCTGTTGCAATATTTGCTAAGCGTAATGCCGAGATGTTTATAAGTATTTAATTCAGAGACAGTGTCATTACCTAATAACCATGAACGTGTTGCAGATCTATATTCATTAGGTCTTTCGTTCATAACGATAACAGTTGATTTTCCTGCATTATAAAGATACTTGTTATGCATACCATAGTTATAACAAATGTTCATAAGCCGGTCTAAGCCATGCTTCGATAGGGACATTAATACCATGTCGTCTGCTGACGTCGGACATACACACTTAAATCCATACAGTTGATATCCTACTGGTGACTCAGTTAGTTGGTCCATTAGGTCATTAATAAAGATTAGGTATAAAAATGGACTGAGAACTCCTCCCTGTCTGGTTCCCTGCAATACTGGGAACCAGTCAGATAGAAAACCGTTACTTTTAATACAACTTGACATGCCTTTATACAGGTTTTGAATTGACATGAAAATGTATGGGTCGATTCCTTTTTTGTATAGTTTGATGAAAAGCGACTCATGCCAGACACAATCAAAAGCACTTTTTATATCTAAAAGACACATGTATAGCTTACTTAGATGTTCAATCGCAAAATTAACACTTTCGTGTACAATATAGGAAGTCATAATACACCCAATCCTTTTCTAAACCCGCCTTGCTGATTATTTATGATACCAAAAGAACTGTTATTATCTATACGAGACAGAAGAACAGACTCATACATTTTCAATAATACAGAAGAGGGGGTAATAGCCCTATGGTTTTTAGGTTCGTTTTTAGGTTTATTGTGGCCCTTGTGTAAGACGGTAATTACACCCTTTTTTATGACATTGAGTGTATATGATAGTTTTTAACATACTGTTGAAAAGATTGGTAAGTAATTGTCTTATAACATATAACCACTGTAAACAAAGAGCTCATAATACAGCCCATCGATCCCACTACTTTTATTCTTTTTCACACTTTTAATAACTTGATTTATTTCTGTAAGAGTAATTTCAGTAAGTGTAGAGGAAAGAATAGTTTGACTGAGGGAGTAATTTATATCCTGTAATTCTTTTGTGACTTTCTGATTTAAGTCTGTATCGCAATTGGAGTTTTCTGAGGGTGTGTACATATTGCGAAAATATTCGAACCATTGTTCATTGATAGATTTTGGATCACGATATAAAATTTCATTAAACGTTATCTCTGAACCAGTGGCTGACTTTTGTTTTCTTTTCCTATTCACTAATTTCTAAAACGAGTTGCTGTCGCTTTCCGCATATTTGTCGATATCGGCATATATCTATCTATGTACTGTTTACATTTAGTCCGATGCTGTTTTCTAAATCCTCGCTTTGAATTCTTATAATTTCGATATGTGATATCATCAGGATCTATATTTCGGCCATTTTCCAGCCAACTACGTCTAGCTGTTAGCATATCAACGTGATCTGTTTTCAACTCAGAATTCCAGTAAGGTTTAAGATGTTTCTTAAATTTGCGTTTAGGAAAACATATATTTGCTGCCTTGTTAACATTTTCAGTAAATGTTTCACAGAAACTGTCAATGTTATTTGTCGTAGACATATTATGCTCAATCAATGCCTTGCAAGTTTCATCATAATTAGTAAAGTCCTTAAACAATTGAACATGCTCCGAAGTTACTTTTTGCCAGTTTATACCATTACATGTGTACTTAGGCTCATAATTGTTGTTTACTTCATCAATTTTTATTGAGAAAATTATTGGAAGTTTAATGCATTATCATCAGGTATATGACAAAAACTGACTAAATCAACCTGTTCTAATGGTAAAAGGCTATAATCAATCATGGTATGTGAGCCAGCACTATAGCTGTAGTTTGTATAATTTAGACCCGTTCAAGATTGTAGAGCATTTATTGCCACATAGTTCTGTCTCAAAATGAGATCATTTAAACAGTTTGCACGACTACTAGATTTTTTCGAAAAGGTACTAACAATTTCAGTATTAAAATCACCCATAATTATTACAGTTCCCATTTGCCTGTATGTATTTATAATATTGTCTAGAGATTTCGATGTACTCTTTGTAGACTGACAGATAATGATTTGTACAAGGGAGATAAACTTGATATATTAAAACAATGTTGGTTTGGCTAAGCATAATTTGAATTCCAAGAATTCTATCATCATCTAGAAATATTGGCGAAACAAAAAAGTCAAATTTTTTATGCCATAAAAGACAGACGCCTCCCTTTCCAACCTTTCTACTACATGGAACACGCAAATCAGAATCTGGTATAGCAAAACTATTGTACATGTTGTCAATTGAATTAAGAAAACACAGATCTTGTTCATATAGCCAATGTTCAGATATACCACATACATCTATATTATACCTATTCAACGTATCACACAGGTACGCCTTTTGAAATGTTGACGTGAAAACCGGAATTTTGTTTTTACTATTTACTATAACATGGGATAGGGTAAGAGTTTGAACTTCTGGGCAGTGTGAGCTAGGAAAAGTCTGTATATCTGCTCCGTCTGATCGAAATATGAGCCGTCACGCGAGAAAACCAACCTTGTGGTCTCCGCGTAAAGTATCGACCCGGATCAGCTTAAGCTTGCCGCGTAGGCGAACCCGGACAGACACTTTTCGCCTCCTGTGGATTTTCTGTTTCAAGAATCATTACTCTATGCCTCTTTCCACCTGAGACGGAATGTGTCGGCCCGGATTAGCCTGCGTCGACCTGATCTGGGTCGATATATTACACAGAGTTCATAATGTTGGTTTTCTCGCGAGATGGCTCATATATATAAGTTGACAGAAGCTTCTAATAAGCTTGTGTAAGTAATATATGAATTGGTCCTTAACCTCGCTATATATTTATACTATGCGTTTGGATAAGATGTGAGTTCCTGAAAGGCACTGTATAGTTTTATGTTGATGGTGTGTTTGTTGTTGTTCTTTTCTTAAAATATGTATAAACAAATACTAACATCATTGAGAAATAACATATATACTTGTTCTAACATTACTATTCAAACACGTTGTCTTATTGTGTGTTATAATCTGTAATTGCATTACATTGTTATTTGGTTGTATATATGTCTTTGTAACATTTTGTGTATATGCCGGCGGCCTGATTATGCAATACAATTATCGTATTGTATCGTATCGGTTCGTCTATACGTATATTCTCTGTGAAAATTGAACTGTCGCTTTCACTTGACTGTAAGGTTAATGTTCACTGTTTATTTATATGTAACCATATATGTTTATGTCTTCATTATGCGACAATTAAAATTTACGTGGACTACTAATAGCAACTATTTTATATATTTCTGTGTTTCGAAAATACCAAAATCAAATTGTTGGATCTTCTCGTGGTTAAAATGAAAATGAAAAACTGGGTCAATAAATATTTTCTTTAATTGTAAATATTAGCACAGAAGCAACACCATTTACAGTATGTATGTACAACACTGACGCTACTACTTCGACAATAATATACAATGATAAAACCTTTTTCCTGGAAGAAAAGTCTTTTGACACATCTGACTTTAAACTAAATGGGAAAAGGCGAAATAACCAAAATGTGTCAATCTTTGAATGTAAATTGACCATGTCATACTAAAGAAAACTGACATTCGGGACTTTGCGAACAGTGAAGATCGAGATCAGTCTTATTCTCTGCGCAGTCTGATCAGGATCGCACATGTCCGCAATCTGGTTGTTAAAGTATCATATTAGCGTGCTGATAATGGCCAACGGCACGACTATTCAAAGTGTGCAAGACGATCTTAAGCGTTCAGAATCTTACGAAGGTCTGTCTTCGTATAATTAGGCTCCAGTGATTTATTTATTCTGGATTTCAAACACATCACTCACATGTATCATCAAACATGTTATCTGGCTCCGCTGTTTAGTGGTAACAGCGACCGTGTCAGGAGTGGGTGACCGGCGTTCGATCCCCAATCGGGTTATACCAACATTTTAAATAACGGCAGTAATGGCTTCACTCCATGGCGCTCCGTGTTTCGGGGATAGCATAACGACCGATGCATCGGTCTCAGGATAGATAATACCGGTAGTACTGGTCATTTACTGGTCATTTACTGGTAATTTACCCAGAAAACTCCATAATTTAAACTGAAATAAACTGCGTAAAACATAATTTAAATCAACTATGATGCATCCTGCATATAACATAGTAAACACTTTCGGCCAGTCCATGTTAGTTTAACTCTTACCTGGCCGAATCCGCGCAACTGGCATCAATAACCCTGACCTTTGACAGCTTTATTCATTATATGTCCATGGACAATAGTCTAATTAATACTGATAAAACAATACAGATCAAAGTTTAGCAAAAGTAGACTGTATGAATTATTCTCACTTGTTGTTTGAAATTCGAGCTTTTTTCCATAATTTGTTTTCCAAAATAAAGTTTCTATGGACATTGCAGCTTGCGGTAGCAAGTCAATTACACTTTTCTAACAACAATACATCTCAAGTAGACGATTTCGAAAGTATCCCGGCAAAATATAGAAAATCTCAAAAGATGGAAGTAGAATCTGTATAAATAAAAGAACAATTATTGAATGGAGTTAAACACATTGTGGCAAGAGAAGAAATTGCTCATTATGAACAATTTCTCCTTTTGTTACAATGTTTTCTCAAGCGACGTCTGTATGTGGGTTAAGGTTTAAGCGTAACTATTTTCCGTAACGGATCGGTTCTTGTTGGTAATACGAGCAATCAGAACTACCGCTGTGATGTTTTCTTGATAGTTCTTTTTATCACTGAATCGCTTATCATATTCATCACTTAGGTATACAATGAATTAAGAAGCTGGCAATTCAAAACTAAATTTTGTGAAAATCTATCAATTAGTCGAACCCGTCGATAGCTGTAATGTCTTGCTCTCTCCCAACTTCTACTTATCCCTTTCCCTCCTCATATAGACGCTTTCTGACGCATCTGCAGCAGACGGCTTTTTGAAAACATAGTGACAAAAAAAGAAATTGCTCAAAACGAACAATTTCTCCTTTTGCCACAATGTTTTCCACTTTTAGTCATAGGTTTTCCATTCAATTATAGAGATTTTCTATTTTTTGACAAAATATGTTCAAAGTCGTCTGCTGCAGAATTGTCGTATGAGGGAAAGGGTTATCGAGATACTAACTTATATTTATGGCTAACTTATAACTTTCAAACCGTAATCGAGGCTCACACTTATATTGCCAGTACCAGCGGCTGTCTACGTAACATTTCACGACATCGCTTATGATTTTCATTTAACATAAACTGAACATTTTTAAAACACTACCATTATATTAATAGTTCATCATATTTAACCCTTTCGCACATAAAACACATCTGCAGAAGACTTTGAAAATATAAAGGCATCAATTGCAAATTGTATATATGAATGTATGATTATTGAATAGATATGAAAACATGGTGGCAAAAGGAGAAATTGCTCAATATGAACAATTTCATTTCTCCGTTTGATTGCTGCAGAGGCCTCAGAAAGCGCCTGTATATTGGAAAGGTTTAAGACATTACGATTAGTGTCTGTTAACCGTTTACTAAGCGACCGCAATCGCACCAGAAAAGGCTTTATTCCCCGTCTAGCAACGCTAGAAAGCAAACCACTGAGTGACTGTACCATGCTAGACTGGCAACAGTCCTTATGGTTATTTTTCAATGTTACAATTGGGGAGAACTCTAATAGACAAAATATGCATGCCTCTGATTATCGTCCTTAGGACCTGACCATAAGTATGTTTCAGACACCAGTTGAAATGCAGTCATATAATAATAAACATAGAGCCTTGTGCCAGGCTAGTACCATGCAATCATCACCCATTTTGATCCCAACCCCTAAAATACACTCTTAGGACTATAACAAATTATTTTTCGGATATTCTACAAATAAAATGGCTGTTTTTAAAGTCCGATTCTTTCACAATGAACAATAATCATGCGGACATTTTTGGTTGACTTTTTTAGCTCACCCGTGGGCACGAAGTGCTCGAGGGGATCTATTGGGATCACATTTTGTCCGTTATCCGTCTGTCGTCCGCCATGAGTCGTACGTCGTCAACAATTGCTTTGTTAATCAACACTCTTGATGCCGCATTTTTATCGTTGGCATGTGTCAGAAAAATTGTCTTGATTTTATCTAGGCTAAGTTTATGTAAAGCTCTCATTCGGTCATAAACTAGGCCACTAGAGAAATTGAAGAAAAATCTTGTCATCATTCTAGGGACCGCATTATTAGCTTCAACAGATTGAAACATTGTCAGAATGTTCGAATATCGGTCATGTCGGATCCAAATCTAGGTTACTAGGCTAAATTAAAGGATTTTTTTTAACATGTTGAACATTTGCCAGAATGGGTGTTTTGATGATATCTAGGCTAGGTTAAAACGCTGCTCTAGTCCGGTTAAAAACTAGGTCATTGTGTTATTGTGATTGACTATGTGGTTGGAATAACTCAGGTGAGCGACCCAGGGCCATCAATACCCTATTGTTTGTGTACTCTTGCCAGACATTCTGATATTAAACAATGTTCCTCAAACTGAATGGAAATTCTTAACTCTTTCAGCGCCGAATTGTTTGAAGTACACACTTCCATATTCAAAATCGGGCGTCTCCATTACTCATGCAATCAAAGTTCAGACAATTTTGATAACTAAAAGGCAAACAATGCTGATTTCAGGTGAGACAGCTCGTTTACGAGCTGACTCACCTGAATCAGTATTGTTTGCAAAAACCTCAATATTGCCTTTGGCGCTGAAAGGGTTAAGATCAATGTCTGAGTCGAAAAAGAAATTTACGAATTTTACCAAGATGATCCAAGTATTGTATTGGAATGAAGGACTAATAATGTTGACAATAATTCAACAATCCATTGTACGATTTCCTTTGTATGGTGAAAATTGCATTTTTAATAAAGGGTTTAAACAAATGATAAGTTGGCATACAATACTATTCTACTGAAGATGACATTAATCATGTCATTAAAGCTAAATTAGCTAAATTAAAATAAAAATATAAAAGTAATATTAAACAGAACTAAAACCCCAATCATAATTATTTAAAGTAAAAACATCAACTAAAGTAAATTGGTTGTTTAAGACGTCTAGGATCTTAAAGCTGATAAAAGTTCAAACAATTTTATGTAAGTGGGAATTGAATAGACACAGTGTATTTTATTCACGTCTGAAGATATTCCTTGTTTTAAAAAAACCCTGTCTCTAAAATAAAATAAAAGGTTTTAACCCTTTCCAGAAAACAGCAAATTTGCACGACTTTGTAAACATCTTTGCAAAAATGTGAAAAATCTCTATAAATAATGGTATAATTATTGAATAAAGATGAAAACACTTTGGCAAAATGAGAAATTGCTCGTTTTGAGCCATTTCTCCTTTTATCACAGTGTTTTCAAAAGTCGTCTACTGCAGAGGCGTCAGAAAGCGTCTATATGTGGGAAAGGATTAACTATTTCCATACATGCTGACGCATTTTGACACGCTTGAAGAAGAAGTCTTTGAGATTTTTAACATTTTGGAAAAGCAAAATTTGCTTATAATGATTACAGGTGTTCTGCAATTTTAGATGAATAAATGAAGAATAATTGGTCTTTGTACAGATCACACTTGCTAAAATAAGACTACGCCGATGCTCAAGCTCGGTATAGCATGTTCTGAATAACGTAATGGTTCTCTGTGTTTGGCATCGTTAAAATGAGCCGCCCCCAGAAAAAAACCAACATTGTGGACTATGCGTAAAGTATCAACAGGGATCAACCTAAGCATGCCGCGCAGGCTAACCCGGACATACACTTTTCGCCTCTTGTGGATTTTCTGTTTCAGCAATAATTTCTCTATACCTCTATCCCCCTGAGGCGGAATATGTTGGTCCTGATTAGCATGTGCGGACTGCGCAGGCTGATCTGGTTCAATACATTACGAAGATTCTATAATATTGGTTTTTCTCGTAATTCTGCTCAAATATACACTCGCTAACATATCATTTACATATAGTCTTGTTTCGTTCTTGCACGTGATGACTGTGCGGCAGGTCTCGTGCCCTGTCTCAAGTGTCGACCGTTGGCGTCATTATCCACGCAGTCTGTCGTCGTTTGCATCAACGAGCCATTGCGTTCCGTGTACTTCTCCGACATGGTCATCTGACCGGTTGGAAACAATGTTCTCCTGAATCGTAGTCTCGTCCGTACTCGCTTACACGGTTGGCATGGAAACCAACAGAAGACGCTGATAAATCCTTCTCGGAATCTTTAAATATACAAGTATATGAATGATAAAACCTTCCAACATGCAGATCCATTTAACACATCTGCTGCAGATGGTTTTTGGGATAGGGGCGTTTCGCCACTATCTCATTGCGAGCCTGCTTTCGAAAAGTCGGATTACGGCTGCAACCATAGTCTACAATTGAATTGCTACGCCAAAATCAAATGTTTAATTTAAAACACTGCTGTAGTTTTGTTGAATGTATGAAACAGTTACATTTCTTACGCAGAAGCGTACACCTTTGTTTGGAATACTTGTATCAGGAAAGACATCAGGTGCGTAGCTTTGCAATACTCAATGTGTAGGCCGTCTCGTGAGAAAATCAACATTGTGGACTCTGCGTAAAGTATCGACCCGGATCAGCCTAAGCATGCCACACAGGCCTACCCGGATAGATACTTTTCGCCTCCTGTGGATTTTCTGTTTCAGGAATCACTACTCTATACATATATCCCCCTAAGACGGAATGTGTCGGCCGGATCAGTCTGCGCGGACAGCGCAGGCTGATCTGGTCGATACATTACGCAGATGTCTATCGCCGCAGCTGCATTTTGGGGGCGTTTTGAGAAAAAATGTGTAGGCACGTGCCTACAGTGTCTAAAGGGAGCTACGCCCCTGGGCATAATGATGTTGATAAACTGTCCACCGTGATATAGCTGATAGATTACTGAAAACACGGCGTGAAACTCCTCCGTGTTACCCCTCCTTATAGGTAACAAATCCGCAGCAGACGACTGTGAAAATATGCCAGCAAACAATTCAAAGATTCCTAAATATAAATGTATAACTATTATAAACGATTGCAAACATTGCGGCAATTGGAGCAATTTCTCCATTTGTTATAATGTTTTAATAAAATTCGTCTGCTGCAGAGGCTTCAGAAAGCGTATTTGCGTGGGAAAGAGTTAAACAAAAGATGTAAGCTCAGTGAAATTAGATACCATTATATTTTAATTCAATTCAGACCTTGTTTCAACCTTTGGTGTTCGTAAATAACAATACTCGCTCCGTTTTTTAATTACTTTGATCGCATTTTAGCTGGAAATTGCGGTTTCATTGGAAACAAAATGTCGTAATCAAATTTAACTTTGGAAAAGTTGGAATTACCCTTTAATGCTGGTTTAACCATGTTCTTGATATAAACACCTTAGAACACCCCGCAACTCTGGGTTTTGTTTTGTTAACTTTGATAGAAAGTGATGATTAGCCCATAGTGAGCCACTCCTCGTGTTTAATATCCACATCCCAATTGCAGACGCTTTCTGACGCCTCTGCAGCCGACGGCTTTTGAAAAAGATTGTTGCAAAAGTAGGAATTATATCAAAATGAGCGATTTTTCCTTTTGCCACAACGTTTTCAACTATTTTCAATTAATACTTCTGTACATAGAGATTTGTCGTATCTAGGAAATAGTGTAAATATTACGTCAGCTTTATGATATCTTTGAGATGTTCTTTGTGTGTTCAGTTACTACAACTTTACAAAGGAATGGTGCTATACCTGGAGTTCATCCAACAGTATATAATAGGGTTGTACATAGCGTTACTCATTGCGATAAGGTAGATGGTGATGTAGATTTCCTGCGTGTATTCCCCGTAAATGATAGCCTCTTCGTGATTGGATAAGATAAAGAAGGCGTGTTGTGGTAACCAACAGATGGCAAATATAATAACCACTAGGATCATCATCTTAACAACCTGTAGGGAAGAAACTAAAAATAATAGAGCTGAAATGGCGCACAAAGTCTATTAATCAAACATTTACATAACAAAACATAGATCAGATATGCAAATTAGATGCAGTATTTACCCAATCAAAAACATCGCTATGTTCTGTCCGGTACTTTCGAGTGCCGAATGCGGTTCCTGCACCACAAACAAAAGCCACGCGTTGCACGACAAGCGGGTAGTATTTAACGATTATTTATTGGTTCGTTTGTGAAGCATGAAGATGTGCGTGACTTTAATACGATCTCAGATCTATGACAGATGCTGGTAGATTGACGTTGTCACTATTCTCCTCATTCATGATTTACTTCTGCATTCTACCATGCCGTTATACGAGGGACGTTCGAAATGTTTTGCTTATTGTGATTAAATTGATTAACGTTGAAGTTTATTCATCTGAATACCTTTAACTAATAACTTTACCATATTATACACATGTGTAACGTAAACCGCATCGGAGTTCAACCACCGCAGACCGGGGTGGCTGCTAAATATGGCCCGTTCACACATAGGCCCCGCTTCTACTACGATCTTAAATTGGTCCCAAATCGTGACCAGTTGTGGAGCAGTCGTGGCCAATCGAGAGGAGATCTTCATAAACGTGGTTGGGTCGTTGTGAAATCGCGTAGGTCGGGAAGTTTTACGAACTCGCCACGCTTATTTTGAACATGTTCAAAATAAGCGTAGCAGGATCGTGGCTGAAAAGAGTGGCAGTAAAAGCGGCGTACGAACGTAATAAAAACAGCGTAATCGTAGAAACATCGAGGTATCATCGTGATGAGATCTGCATGGTCGAAATGGCATCTTAGTACACTCGTCGAAAATCTCAGGTTGCATCCGTATAAAATTGAAGAAAGATGTCGTCTCTTCCATTCTGAGCTCCCTGAGCAGTCTATCGTAATGCCCAAACTGGAGCCTCCTATCTGCAGCAAGCCACGGTCGAACCCAGTATGTCCTTGCACTCCTTCTTTTCCTCCGACGAATGACTTCTTCTATCTGGACTCCCCCCAGCATCTGTTCTTGTTGTAGAATTGCAAGCTGAAGCAATTCGGTTCTGTTCATCTTTCAGTATATGAGTGAATTAATTTTTTTTTATTCGAAACTACTCAATTTATGTACGCATCACATTAAATCGAACCATGATCGTGTCAAGATCGTAGTATTGTACATCGTAGCGACAACGTAGTAGAAAAGGCGCATAAGCGGCAATGGTCGCGGTGTAATCGTGATGTAAGCGTAATAGAAACGTACGGGAAACGCAATAGTCGTGTAGAAATCGTAGTACAAGCCTCAAACAGGCATTCCGCGAAGATATTCACCAACTTTCAAGTTTTTGATGCCGATCTCGTCCCGATTTGGTACATTTTTCAGGTCGAGGCAGATCGGCATCATCGTAGTAAGCTATGTGTGAACGGGCTGTAATGGGCACAGAGCGCGCCAAGGTCGCCATAAGCGTGGTAAAGCGTGGTGGAAACGACAGACATCGTGCTGGGGTCGCCAAGGTCGCAAAAAGTCCCCAATGATTGCCGTGTCACGGCGTTTGTTTTGAGCATGTTCAAAGTCAACGCCAAGGTTCGGCGATCTGACCTGGAACGCGGTGAGAAAGCGCTGGGGTCATGAAGGTCATTTGACAAGCGTCGTAAGATCTCCATGGACGTAGTACACGTGCAGAACATGCGTGACAAAGACACTGCGAAAACGGTAACATTTGCAACGGCGACTTCGTGGCGCCCTCACCAATCAAGCGTTCGGAGTCTTCATGGCGTTGTAAGGGCAATGTTACGATAATTTCACCACTTTTGCACGATTGCACATGTTCTCATTGGGGCTCCCACTTCGTTTATGGAGTTCTTAATACGATCATGGCGTGTTTCTCAAGCTTTTACTATTCTCCTATGGCGACCATGCTTTTCAGCTTATATAGTCGCCGTGGTCACGTGGTAGAAACGCCGTGCAGTCCCGATACACATAAAAGACGCGTGGTAAGATCCCCATGAGCGTGGTTATAGCGCCAGGGGATATCCGTTGCAAGCCCATATATCTCAATATAAACGCCTTCAATTCATGCCCCACTCATAGTGTCACGTTTTGGCCGTGTCGTTTCTGACACCCACGATTTGGAAATTTCAGCTTGGTGCCACGAAATGCGACGTTGTCGCAACGCACTAACAACGTGCTAACCACGCTGTCGCCTTGTTGTAGTCACGTTGTGACACGATAGGCAGGCGACATCGAATATCAACGAATAAGTTATGCCTCGCTGCTGCCACGCTGTCGCCTTGTTGTCGCCACGTTGTTCCACAATGTGTGCTTCGTTATGCCTCGCTGACTTCGGGGCGAGGAACATCTCCATTTTAAAATAAATATGCAAAGAAGAAAACAGATTGCCGCCAAATTGTCTAGAAGAGCGGACCCTCATGCTTGTGTGCAGGCAAAGGAGGGCGAGGACGATGGACGAGGACCGTGCTCGGATTCTGCTTCAACGTGGTGAGCAGAAAGCCGAAGCGGTTGGCTAGTATATCAAATGCACGCATGGCTCGCGAAAGTCGTTAGTTGAAGTTTCTCTTTTTATGGTCCATTTGCCGCCTTGAGATTGGTTTCATAAGCCATGTTTTGAGGGTGAATACTTCGTCAGCAATGATGTAGTAGGGGCTGTCCCTTTCATCATTTGGTAGAGGGTCTGGTTGTGGTCAACCGATGCGGTCGATATCGATGTGGTCTTTGAGGTCACAGTCATTCAATATATGCGCATCTGAACAGGAGCCAGGGGAGCCGACATTGACCAATTGGAACGTATAGTCAGCGTCTACCAGAGCAATATCTCATTTCTTATGGCAATGGACTTCCCGTCCAGTGCCCCGACAGCATGTGGAAACTGCCACCTTGTGTTGAAGAGTTCTGCTTCACCTCGCCACTAATCTTGGGCAATGGGGATGTTAATGACTTATTCAGGCTACTCTGCTACGATGGCCTCGCAGCCTTTTTTGACCATGTAGGAAATAGTGTTGTGGGCTACTCTGAACGAGTACATTAGCTAGTGGTAGCTGTCTCCAGTGGTAACGTGACGTAGAGTGACCGCAACTTTCAGACCAGGTGGCAGCGCCTTCTGGAACCATCTGTCTTTTTTCTTTATTCTTGGGGTCAGCCTGTCCAACATCTCCAGGAGTAGGAGGGGGGTCAACTCTGAGGAGGTTACTGAAGGCGTCCATGTCCTCCATCCTCAGCTCTTCCATAAACTGGTGGTAATGTCGCCGTAGCCATCCCTGCAGAACATGAGGCCTGGGGTCCGCTCTCCCCTTCTTCTTCTATCCTCTTCCCTCTGGAGCAGCAACATAGATTGCAGCAAATTTCTAGGTGGTCCAGGGCTAGGGCAGCATTTACCAGTTGAAGATCCATAGTAGAGGTTCAGCACTTAGGCTAAAGCAAGAACACACATGATTTGAGGTCCTAGATGTAGGGGTACATATGTAGGGTCTCAAACAAATGCAACAGAACGTATCAACCGGCGGGACGCGCTATGTTCACGTCCTGTTACGTTTTGGCTACGTTATACTACGTTGTATCCCGTTCTCGCCACCTTGTTGCCACGTTTGTGTACGTTGTGGAGATACGGCATCGAATTTTGAACATGAGCAACATTAAAATTATTTCCAGTTCACGTGACACTATGACTTGGGTCGTGACGGGCGTGCCGTGAAAGCGTGGTATGATCGCACAGATCGCGGTAAGAGCGCGGCTTTTTTCAAGTTCGTAATTATTTGGGACATTCTTACCAATTTTATTCACGTTTGCCGGCGTACATTTGTTGGTCGCCGCACGGTCGCGTATGGTCGCCGTTCAGTATAGCGGGGCTATTACCTTGATGTACGTTGCTTAATTTTGTGAAAAAGCTAACCAATCAACCAATATCCCTTTAAAAGCCGGTTTCAACAGGAAGGCTCTAGAAGTGGTATTTGTATCTATACCCCATTCCTGTTATACATGTACCCAATGCCATCCGTTTGAAAATATTTTGGCATGTTGACCTCTGTTTCAAAATGTATTGGATTGATTGATTGTTTAGTGTTTAATGCCGCGTTTAACAATTGTTAAGTAATATCTCTGCGTTACCCGGATAAATTAGCAGTACTTCTGCTCCATTTATCCTAGACCCGGCCGGGTAGCTCAATTGGTAGCGTATCTGACTCGTATTCTGGAGGTCACGGGTTCGATACCCGGTTGCGGCGACATTCTTTCGGGCGATGTTTTCCATTGCCTCTCACCTCTGATGTATGTGAGAAAGTAGTCAGTGGCTTCGAAAGAATGTTGTGTCAGTACTGGTGTGGGAAAGCCAGGAAAACATGGGTAGGTGCACTGTCCGCCGTGATATGACCAAAGATGTTGAAAGCGGCGTTAAACTCCAAACAAACAAACAAACAAATCCATTTATCCTGACACAAGCCAGTCAGTCATAATGCTAACCCTGCAACTCTTGGCGCCAAGTAGAACAGCCATAACTTCCATGTTTGAATTATTTTTGACAAAGACACTGCGAAAACGGTAACATTTGCAACGGCGACTTCGTGGCGCCCTCACCAACCAAGCGTTCGGAGTCTTCATGGCGTTGTAAGGGCAATGTTACGATAATTTCACCACTTTTGCACGATTGCACATGTTCTCATTGGGGCTCCCACTTCGTTTATGGAGTTCTTAATACGATCATGGCGTGTTTCTCAAGCTTTTACTATTCTCCTATGGCGACCATGCTTTTCAGCTTATATAGTCGCCGTGGTCACGTGGTAGAAACGCCGTGCAGTCCCGATACACATAAAAGACGCGTGGTAAGATCCCCATGAGCGTGGTTATAGCGCCAGGGGATATCCGTTGCAAGCCCATATATCTCAATATAAACGATAGTGGTAGCTGTCTCCAGTGGTAACGTGACGTAGAGTGACCGCAACTTTCAGACCAGGTGGCAGCGCCTTCTGGAACCATCTGTCTTTTTTCTTTATTCTTGGGGTCAGCCTGTCCAACATCTCCAGGAGTAGGAGGGGGGTCAACTCTGAGGAGGTTACTGAAGGCGTCCATGTCCTCCATCCTCAGCTCTTCCATAAACTGGTGGTAATGTCGCCGTAGCCATCCCTGCAGAACATGAGGCCTGGGGTCCGCTCTCCCCTTCTTCTTCTATCCTCTTCCCTCTGGAGCAGCAACATAGATTGCAGCAAATTTCTAGGTGGTCCAGGGCTAGGGCAGCATTTACCAGTTGAAGATCCATAGTAGAGGTTCAGCACTTAGGCTAAAGCAAGAACACACATGATTTGAGGTCCTAGATGTAGGGGTACATATGTAGGGTCTCAAACAAATGCAACAGAACGTATCAACCGGCGGGACGCGCTATGTTCACGTCCTGTTACGTTTTGGCTACGTTATACTACGTTGTATCCCGTTCTCGCCACCTTGTTGCCACGTTTGTGTACGTTGTGGAGATACGGCATCGAATTTTGAACATGAGCAACATTAAAATTATTTCCAGTTCACGTGACACTATGACTTGGGTCGTGACGGGCGTGCCGTGAAAGCGTGGTATGATCGCACAGATCGCGGTAAGAGCGCGGCTTTTTTCAAGTTCGTAATTATTTGGGACATTCTTACCAATTTTATTCACGTTTGCCGGCGTACATTTGTTGGTCGCCGCACGGTCGCGTATGGTCGCCGTTCAGTATAGCGGGGCTATTACCTTGATGTACGTTGCTTAATTTTGTGAAAAAGCTAACCAATCAACCAATATCCCTTTAAAAGCCGGTTTCAACAGGAAGGCTCTAGAAGTGGTATTTGTATCTATACCCCATTCCTGTTATACATGTACCCAATGCCATCCGTTTGAAAATATTTTGGCATGTTGACCTCTGTTTCAAAATGTATTGGATTGATTGATTGTTTAGTGTTTAATGCCGCGTTTAACAATTGTTAAGTAATATCTCTGCGTTACCCGGATAAATTAGCAGTACTTCTGCTCCATTTATCCTAGACCCGGCCGGGTAGCTCAATTGGTAGCGTATCTGACTCGTATTCTGGAGGTCACGGGTTCGATACCCGGTTGCGGCGACATTCTTTCGGGCGATGTTTTCCATTGCCTCTCACCTCTGATGTATGTGAGAAAGTAGTCAGTGGCTTCGAAAGAATGTTGTGTCAGTACTGGTGTGGGAAAGCCAGGAAAACATGGGTAGGTGCACTGTCCGCCGTGATATGACCAAAGATGTTGAAAGCGGCGTTAAACTCCAAACAAACAAACAAACAAATCCATTTATCCTGACACAAGCCAGTCAGTCATAATGCTAACCCTGCAACTCTTGGCGCCAAGTAGAACAGCCATAACTTCCATGTTTGAATTATTTTTGACAAAGACACTGCGAAAACGGTAACATTTGCAACGGCGACTTCGTGGCGCCCTCACCAACCAAGCGTTCGGAGTCTTCATGGCGTTGTAAGGGCAATGTTACGATAATTTCACCACTTTTGCACGATTGCACATGTTCTCATTGGGGCTCCCACTTCGTTTATGGAGTTCTTAATACGATCATGGCGTGTTTCTCAAGCTTTTACTATTCTCCTATGGCGACCATGCTTTTCAGCTTATATAGTCGCCGTGGTCACGTGGTAGAAACGCCGTGCAGTCCCGATACACATAAAAGACGCGTGGTAAGATCCCCATGAGCGTGGTTATAGCGCCAGGGGATATCCGTTGCAAGCCCATATATCTCAATATAAACGCCTTCAATTCATGCCCCACTCATAGTGTCACGTTTTGGCCGTGTCGTTTCTGACACCCACGATTTGGAAATTTCAGCTTGGTGCCACGAAATGCGACGTTGTCGCAACGCACTAACAACGTGCTAACCACGCTGTCGCCTTGTTGTAGTCACGTTGTGACACGATAGGCAGGCGACATCGAATATCAACGAATAAGTTATGCCTCGCTGCTGCCACGCTGTCGCCTTGTTGTCGCCACGTTGTTCCACAATGTGTGCTTCGTTATGCCTCGCTGACTTCGGGGCGAGGAACATCTCCATTTTAAAATAAATATGCAAAGAAGAAAACAGATTGCCGCCAAATTGTCTAGAAGAGCGGACCCTCATGCTTGTGTGCAGGCAAAGGAGGGCGAGGACGATGGACGAGGACCGTGCTCGGATTCTGCTTCAACGTGGTGAGCAGAAAGCCGAAGCGGTTGGCTAGTATATCAAATGCACGCATGGCTCGCGAAAGTCGTTAGTTGAAGTTTCTCTTTTTATGGTCCATTTGCCGCCTTGAGATTGGTTTCATAAGCCATGTTTTGAGGGTGAATACTTCGTCAGCAATGATGTAGTAGGGGCTGTCCCTTTCATCATTTGGTAGAGGGTCTGGTTGTGGTCAACCGATGCGGTCGATATCGATGTGGTCTTTGAGGTCACAGTCATTCAATATATGCGCATCTGAACAGGAGCCAGGGGAGCCGACATTGACCAATTGGAACGTATAGTCAGCGTCTACCAGAGCAATATCTCATTTCTTATGGCAATGGACTTCCCGTCCAGTGCCCCGACAGCATGTGGAAACTGCCACCTTGTGTTGAAGAGTTCTGCTTCACCTCGCCACTAATCTTGGGCAATGGGGATGTTGATGACTTATTCAGGCTACTCTGCTACGATGGCCTCGCAGCCTTTTTTGACCATGTAGGAAATAGTGTTGTGGGCTACTCTGAACGAGTACATTAGCTAGTGGTAGCTGTCTCCAGTGGTAACGTGACGTAGAGTGACCGCAACTTTCAGACCAGGTGGCAGCGCCTTCTGGAACCATCTGTCTTTTTTCTTTATTCTTGGGGTCAGCCTGTCCAACATCTCCAGGAGTAGGAGGGGGGTCAACTCTGAGGAGGTTACTGAAGGCGTCCATGTCCTCCATCCTCAGCTCTTCCATAAGTTGGTGGTAATGTCGCCGTAGCCATCCCTGCAGAACATGAGGCCTGGGGTCCGCTCTCCCCTTCTTCTTCTATCCTCTTCCCTCTGGAGCAGCAACATAGATTGCAGCAAATTTCTAGGTGGTCCAGGGCTAGGGCAGCATTTACCAGTTGAAGATCCATAGTAGAGGTTCAGCACTTAGGCTAAAGCAAGAACACACATGATTTGAGGTCCTAGATGTAGGGGTACATATGTAGGGTCTCAAACAAATGCAACAGAACGTATCAACCGGCGGGACGCGCTATGTTCACGTCCTGTTACGTTTTGGCTACGTTATACTACGTTGTATCCCGTTCTCGCCACCTTGTTGCCACGTTTGTGTACGTTGTGGAGATACGGCATCGAATTTTGAACATGAGCAACATTAAAATTATTTCCAGTTCACGTGACACTATGACTTGGGTCGTGACGGGCGTGCCGTGAAAGCGTGGTATGATCGCACAGATCGCGGTAAGAGCGCGGCTTTTTTCAAGTTCGTAATTATTTGGGACATTCTTACCAATTTTATTCAGGTTTGCCGGCGTACATTTGTTGGTCGCCGCACGGTCGCGTATGGTCGCCGTTCAGTATAGCGGGGCTATTACCTTGATGTACGTTGCTTAATTTTGTGAAAAAGCTAACCATTCAACCAATATCCCTTTAAAAGCCGGTTTCAACAGGAAGGCTCTAGAAGTGGTATTTGTATCTATACCCCATTCCTGTTATACATGTACCCAATGCCATCCGTTTGAAAATATTTTGGCATGTTGACCTCTGTTTCAAAATGTATTGGATTGATTGATTGTTTAGTGTTTAATGCCGCGTTTAACAATTGTTAAGTAATATCTCTGCGTTACCCGGATAAATTAGCAGTACTTCTGCTCCATTTATCCTAGACCCGGCCGGGTAGCTCAATTGGTAGCGTATCTGACTCGTGATCTGGAGGTCACGGGTTCGATACCCGGTTGCGGCGACATTCTTTCGGGCGATGTTTTCCATTGCCTCTCACCTCTGATGTATGTGAGAAAGTAGTCAGTGGCTTCGAAAGAATGTTGTGTCAGTACTGGTGTGGGAAAGCCAGGAAAACATGGGTAGGTGCACTGTCCGCCGTGATATGACCAAAGATGTTGAAAGCGGCGTTAAACTCCAAACAAACAAACAAACAAATCCATTTATCCTGACACAAGCCAGTCAGTCATAATGCTAACCCTGCAACTCTTGGCGCCAAGTAGAACAGCCATAACTTCCATGTTTGAATTATTTAAAATTGATTAGAAAAGTCAACGCTGCTCGTGTTTATTGGTTTGGTTATGTGTCTAATGAGACTTGTCGTAGGTTAAAATTGTGAGGTACAGTCTGTTGAAAATGAAGCACATTCTGTACGGCCAGAGACAGCAAAGTGTGACAAAAATGTATTGAAGATAACAGAAATTATTCATATTGATGTTGTATATAATAGTGTCGATTCAATGTTTTAAAAACTTCATAAAGTTAGGAAGATTTAAACTGCATGGAGCCCCATCTATTAACTGTCGACCAGCGAAGGGTAACTGTTGAAAACGCCAAATATTGCTAACATGTTCCAAACATATAAACCTCCAGCGCCCTCCCCTTCCCACCAAACGTTTAAGGAATGTTGATGCAGGTGATGCAACATGTGTACACTTTTGCGAAACAGCGAAAAAGGGTGGGAACAATACATGAGCCACTGAACATGACAAACTTCCATTAATTGCAAAACGCATTTATACCAACGGCAGTTTACCGTGACAAATTCCGAAAATGGATACATATCCTTAAAGTATGCATTCCTTACCTTTGGGAATACTTTGTTGGAACGTAAAACTGCAAGATTCGATCCATTTCTAAGATGACTAACAACAATATAGCATACATTTTGAACACCCATCGCATTTTAAGTGTGAATTGAACTGTCGCATAATGATGTTACGAAACAATGGAAATCTATGCTGTCCAAAAACATGTAAACAAAACAAAAAAGACTCCTTTAATATCAAAAACAGCTCATGGCACTTGTTTGGCAGGTCACACGTTTTTTATATCAGGGATAACTTGGCCGTTCTCTATGAAAATCAACCTCGGCGTATTCATTCATGGCATGTCGTGTCAGGTGTTGGTAAGATCTGTCCGCGTAACAAACAATAACATTTAAATATATTCAACTTCTCAGATATCTCTTGAAATATATGGCTTATTGGCGAACAGTGCATAACCAGAAAAGTCCGCAATTGCGCAACTTTCTTTGGATCTGTACCGGTCAAAATGGCATTAAATTGAGTTAATTCCAATATGTCTTACTTTACGTTTGGCTTTAACGTGCTCGTGCTGGACAGACGTCTGTTCACCAATCGTTTGACTGCCCCAGAGTTCTATCCCAACACGTGCATACGTCACGGCTAACGTCATCAACGGTAATATATAATTAATGACAAGAAGAAGGTAGTTATATCTGTAATAAATGGGAAGTATATTGTTAGATGCATACATAGATGATTTAGGTTAAGCAATCGCCACATATCACAATCGGTGGACGACGACTTTGAATTCATCTAATATAATACATTGGAGCTGTTCCACGGGGAAAACCAACATTGTGGACTCTGCGTAAAGTATCGACCCGGATCAGCCTAAGCATGCCGCGCAGCCTAATCCGGTCAGACATTTTTCGCCTCGTGTGGCTTTTCTGTTTCCGGAATCATTACTATATATCTCTATCCCCCTGATACGGAATATGTCGGTCCGGATTAGTATGCGCGGACTGCGCAGGCTGATCTGGTCGATACATTACGCAGAGTCCATAATGTTGGTTTTCTCGTGAAACGGCCCAGTCATATTACAATCTGTAGACAACGACTTTGAATTCATATAAGAAAATACATGGACATTTCAATAAAACAATATTTTTATTTATAAGAGATTTGAATTATGTTTTCAAAGTGTTCTACTACAGATGCTTAAATTTGTGTAAGCATGTATTTAAGGCTTACAGCTGATATAGGACTTACTAAACGTACACATGTGGACTTCAGATTCACATTCGGTGTGTGTATAGACTCCATTCATTTGCAACATGCCGTCACATTTCCATGAACACCAAGTGGTGACCTTAGATATCATATATAACGCTTAACGACTTCAGCCTGTTCTATTTCAGAGTTCCCAAGGCGAGTTCGGAATAGTAGAAATATGTAGTCTAGAGTGTGAAATATTAAACTCTTAATCCGTACATCATCAGGTATCTTTACATTCTACATTAATGTATTGTGTATAAATTGTATCATATTGATAATTTTCTTTATATATAGTTTTGGCTTCTTATCGGAGTCGTCTTGGTGGGGCGACTCTTGAAATATTCCACAGGACAATTTTGAAGAGAAGTATTTTGTAATATCACCGTATCTTTTACACAATAACGGCAATTCTGCAGCAGACGACTTTGAACGTAGTTTGTCAACAAATAGAAAATCTCCATAATTGAATGGATAACCTATGACAAAAAGTGGAAAACATCGTGGCAAAAGGATAAATTGCACTTTTTATGCAATTTTTTCTTTTGTCACTATGTTTTCAAAAAGCCGTCTGCTGCAGAGGCGTCAGAAAGCGTCTATATGAGGGAAAGGGTTAAAGCATCTTAATTTTATTATCACATTTTACTGCGTCTGGACTTCCCACGTTTCTCTAAAACATTGGTTCGATTTTAATAATATTTGTTTCAAAGATTAAGTGATACATTTGTAAGTGTGATGAGTACAAATCAACAACGACCAAACAAGCTTTCGACAGACATACATCAACTTACATTAAATCCGTTTCTACAGACCACGTGATGTTACAGATCACAGCGCCATCTAAAGGGTCCTCGTGGGTATCTACATAAATCCACATTGGCACAGCGATACCGATTGATATAAGCCATATGACACAAATAGCTCCAATAACATACAACTTGGGCATTCGGGGTCGGAGAGGATAAACAATGGCCACGTATCTGAAAGTAAAATGTAACTATATAATACTTTTAAGCTTGATTATTTGAAGAGTAATGAGAGCTTTACTACTCACCCGGCGTCCTATTAAAGTTTTAGGGCAAGTTGGCATTTTCATTCATAAGTAATTATGCAAGGACTTTCATATTAGGAATATAATTACATTTAATACCTTTCTTAACAGTGTATGCTGAGTGACCGTCTTTTTGAGGTAAAACAACATGATTTTTGGGGATTAAAGTTTTAGGGCAAGTTGGCCTTTTCATTATTTCTTTTACTTTTTCTCAATAAGTACTTTTCCTTGGGCTTTGGTATTTGGAATATAATTACATCTAATACCCTTCTTCACATTGTATACTGAATATGCTAAGTGTGACCTTCGTTTTGGGGGTAAAAACATGATTTTTGGTGGATTTTGAGAATTTGAGATAAATTCATAACTTTTTGTTGCATTCATTTCTAATTGTGATCACTCATTTATCAAAGTATTAACATTTGCGTTTAGCTCAACGATAAAGTTTTGTTGGTAGCTCGACTAGTAAATGTGTGAAGGATAAAGTGATTTGAATGAAGGTTATTGAAGTTATAAATGAAAATGCCAACTTGCTCTAAATTTTAACTTTTCATTTATAGCTCCAATACCCTTCATTCTTCACGCATTTGTTCAAGACCATCACACAATTAGGTTAGATTGCCCTTGATTGACTTAGGAAATTTGTTGTGATCTTTACTTCCATTTGAATAATGTTTGCTCTGTTCACTTGATGCCTTGCACAGTTATCTAAAATATGTGTACATTTAGATCTTTAGACCATTTTTATAACGAAGAATACAACTTTAGGAGGTGAGTACTGATATCAATGTTCATACATTTGTTAACAACTAATTGTTTAAATTCTATATATTTAAACGTATGTTTCTATTCATTTGCTTTTACATATATAGTATACATGAAATAATAGTACTTAAGTGCAATATAATGAATTAGTGCTTAAAGGAAACAGCGGCGTATAGTTCTTGTTTGTCAAACTACTGTTATCTCCCTTAAAATGTACGGTTATTTTATATGTGTTTTATGTTGGGATAATTAGAACATTTCCTGAATAAACCCAAGTCTTGCCCACGAGTTGTGCTTCAGGAAAGCCAACTTAAATGTGTCTGAGATTTGTGTCGATAAAGATCTGTTTGTGCATCCATTTTATCATATTACTCCCCTTTTAGTTTTTGAGCTCGACATAGCTGTTACAATGGCGGTTCGGTGTATGTACGTGCGTGCATGCATGCGTGCGGCCGTGCGGCCGTGCGTCCTTGATTCCGTCGTGCGGACGTCTGTCCGAACCTTGTCAGACCGGCATCTTAACCCCATGCATCATAGGTTTTCCAAGAAACTTGGTACAAACGTTCACCATGATGAGGCAGTGTCTCGCATACAAGACACAGGCCTGTACCTCAAATGTCAAGGAATATACCTTGTCAGGTCCGCATCCCAACCATGCATCATAGGATTTCCAAGTTTCTGTGCACACATTTTCACCATGTTGAGATGGCGTGTCGAGCACAATACCCAGGCATGTACTTCAAAGGTCAAGGTCACACTTAGAGGTCGAAGTTCAAAATAAGAACTGTTTGATAAGACTTAACCTTGTATCATAGCATGCTCAAGTTATTAGGCACACATGTTCAAAATCAAGAGGTGAAGTGTAGCACTTAAGACCCAGGTGCACAAGACCCAGGCATGTACCTCAAAGGTCAAGGTCACAATTAGAGGTAAACGGTCGAAATGAGAAATGTTTGAAAGGACTACCTTTTCTGGCTCACATCTCAACTATTCATCATAGGATTCCCAAGTAACTGAGCACACATGTACACCATATTCAGATAGCGTGTCAAATGATAACCCAGGTCTATACATGGAAGGTCAAGGTCACAAATGTTAAAGAAGAAAAATGATAATAATTGAGTGTTTGACTTAGAGACAACAATGAAACTTTCATTTAAACTTAGTGTTTGACAAATTTACAGAAATACATTTGGGTTTTTGATCTGTCAAAATTCTTCATATTGAAGGAGAGGAATAATTCTATTTGCGACCAAAATAACATTTTCAATACATGTGTCGGTGTGTAAAAATACCCCTACGTTAAATATGCCTGAATCTTTCATACACAAAACATACTAAAAATGATGTATGTTAAAATTCAGAAGAATATGATATCTCAAAAATAAAGAAATGAATGTTGGGTTATTGTACTTAGGACATTTTACAATCACTTCGGTATTGCAGAAGGATCTTAATTAACTGCTATCAGGTCAACTCTTTGTCAGTCTGTGTTGCACATTTTAGGAGAGTACTATGCTTATTTGAAAAGAGTCAAGTTGTTCCCATAATTGTCATGTTGTTGAACATCTGCATGTTCTTCTGTAAAAATCCACGTTTCTTTGTTAGTATTTCTTGCTATATGCATAGTGTTTGTTTAACGCGATACAATATGTGCACTGTATTGCAGAGTAGTGTATTGATTAAATGTATACTACATGTTTTAATAAGAAGCATATGGAAAGCTTCCATTTCTCTTTAGGAACCAGTGCAGGTTTAGTTTAGACTGCGCGGATACACGTGCGTATCTGCCTCTTCACTGGTCGGAAGCGTCCTAATGTTGTTTTCCGTAGAGCTGCGGCCAATTAAGCATTCACGAAAGAATAATTAACACTGCTTACTAATGTTGTTGGATTTTGGGTTTTTGCGTCACATAAATTAATATAAAACAATCAGTACGGCTACAATTTCAGTGTTTTTGTCTATAAAAAGTTAATATTCTGCCTAAGGTGTACACTGCCAAATGATGTACTTGTGATATTATATAGAGGGCTTGGCGTGAAGCGGTTGTAAGTAAAAACCTATTTTGAAAACCTTGGTTTAGGGGCAATTTTGACCCTTTTGTAAACAATGCAAATTTAGGTGCCATTGCTCAGAACGAGCAATGGCACCTAAATTTCCATTGTTTACCAAGAAAAATGATTTAACTCTCATAAAGACTTTATGGCGAGGTAATTCATCTTGGTAAAAAAATACCAATTTTAGTTACAACCATTTCACTCCAAGCCCTGGATATGAATGTATAACGTCGCCTTCAATATTCACTTCTACCATAAGACCCCTATTTACTCGAGACGTTTCTGACTTTTTTTAAACGAAATGTTGAACAGAAGTGAGGGTATCAAATTGTACATGATGTGCTCTTTGTATCACTTAAAAGGTGAACATAGTAACGTGCTTTCTTTTTCAACAGAGACTAAACTGGTTTAAAAAAGAAGATCCTGTTGTGTTTCATTAAATGCAATAATGAATGAAAGCATTGTATGTGGAATCTAAAGGGCGCATTGTTCACAGAAAATTGCCAAAAAAAAAGAGTACATAATGGAAGAAAAGATATCATTGTAATTTCACAATGTCTGGTGTTGTGTCTGTCTTGCAGTAATTCAGCTGTGTTTTTGTACCAATTAGGCATCATTAGATACCCATTAAAACTATCTTGAATGGAGTAATTGCACTCGACACATATTGACACGAGGACTAATTAATCTTCAACAATAACGTCTAAGTGGTCGTTAGATTCAACGAATTCGTTTTATTAGATATTTATAGATAAAGCCTTTCTCGAAACGTTTGTCTTTCTTTTACAATTGCGAAATGTGCCTTAAAAACTATATAGCGATTAACAAAAAAAAAAAGGTGTCTCCATGAGCTATGATCAACTTACGGTAGCACACGATAGAAAAGTCCAAACAGAAAAGGGCGACATATGAAAAGGAAAACTTCTCCCTATGATAAAAGCAGAAACCATCGAAAATGAAGAAAATGTACAAGAGGAAGTTGTGCATTTCGATCATACCAATAGGGCACAATCACAAGAGATAAATCTTTGGCACGCCAACACCAACAACTGTCTGTCTCTCGTTCTGAGAGTAACAAGGACTGCAGTAGCATTACAGGACAGGACAGGACTCCGCAACACGCGAAATGACACAATTTATGTTAATCGCTAAAAAACCCATTAAGCTAGACCATAAGCTCGATTACCCGAAGACATATTGCTGTAATGTTTTATTGTACCGTCTTCCTGTTGCTACTTGGTGTAAGATATGCATGCGAGCCATAAAATGCACATATTTCAGGTATAATGTACATTTTGCAGTGGCTCTCAATTTCATTTAAGGTGTCATGTATAGCTATATTGATTACAATTATTCCAAATTAAAGCTTTCGTTTGATATGGCATTTGATTAACCTTAACATGCTTGCTGATATCAATTATACATATCTTTGTTAAATCTTATGCGATTGTTTTAAGACTTAAAATCTCAGTCTTTCAAGAAATTAGCCAATCAAATAGGCCAGCAGGGGAGGTAAATATTGTAGTACTGAACACTATGATTTGTTAAATTCACATACCCTCTATGTGACCGTTAGACATTTGAGCAGTCCCGTGAGAAAGCCAACATTATGGCCTCTGCGTAATGTATCGACCCAGATCAGGCTGCGCAATCCGCGCATACTGATCTGGGCCTTCACATTCCATCTCAGAGGGATAGAGATATAGAGTAATGATTCCTGAAACAGAAAATCAAAAGGAGGCGAAAAGTGTCTGTCCGGTTTAGCCTGCGCGGCATGCTTATGCTGATCCGGGTCGATACTTTACTCAGAGTCCACAATGTTAGTTTTCTCGAGGGACGGCTCATTTATTACCAGTGTAGAACCATACCAGCCAGCGCATCTGTCTAGTCTGATCTTAATCAGAATTGTTTGCCAATTAGTTAAAAAAAGCTTTCAAGAAACTTCCGTAAAACATCATCTATTTGAATCCGTAATATTGGATGCGCATTCACGATTCTTTTCCCCACATGTATAATAATTACAGTAAGACTAACATTCCTGGAGCACTGTTCAAAATCTTTCCAGTGTCTGGATACATGTATAAAGCTAAGATGTAGCGAAGATGCATGCAAGGATTTAAATGTGTCGCAACAGTGGTTTTGGTTAAAGCTGTAACAGGTTTCAATCTTTTTATTGGCTTCTCATGATCATGCCGATACAATTTAAATGGCATTTATTACATCTTAGTACGTGAGGACTTAACGGAAAATATTATTCTTGTTATACGCCGCTTTCATCTAGTTCTCAGGTTGACCACGGCGTTTCCTGGTTAAAATACCAGCACTACTAGTCCATTTATCTTGATATAAGCGAATCAGTCGCAATGTTATTCCCACAATCCTGAGCTTCAAGGAATGAAAGAAATTACAACCATCTTTAAGGTCTTTGGTATGTCCCGGCCGGGGATCGAACCAAAATATCTCGGAAACGGTTGTACTCATGACCATAATAAGTAAAGTTTACAGTTGTTGTTGTTATCGTCCACTGGCTATAACATAACCTCTTTTATAATATGTAGCGAAAACATATTTAAATAAGTGTGAAAGCCAGTATTTCATATCACGTATTTTTACTGGTATTTCTTAATTTTATTATAGTTCACCAAATTGGGTTAGAGTCGGGGATTTGGAACCGGGCGTCTCGGGTTCGATCCCCAGTCGCGGATCATGAATAAGTGAATTGTCGCCGTGATAAAACTGAAATAATAATGAAAAACGACTTAAAACCCCAAATTAAACATACGAAACACCAAAAGGATTATCGACTACAATGTTTTGATAGATTTTCGTAGTTGTGAGCAATTTAATATTTAAGCCCATCCTCGCGAAAAGGTAAATGTTCTCGCGTATGTAAACAGTGTCAAACCAGATCAGCATGTGTATCCGCACAGTCGGATCAATATCTACAATGTTAGCATTTTACTAACATAAGCTTGTTAGAGGCTTCCTTCAACATATGTAGATTCAGTTTTGACGAAGAAGATGTACAGGGTTATCAGAATATATACTGCCCTGAAATGGATGCTTATACCATTTCACATGGACCGGCTATTATTTCACATTATAAAGTATCATAAACGTCCTGCAATTGAGCCGTTCCTGCCACAAGGCTGATCGGTCAGGTCAGTGAACCTGACTATGTGTGACATTTCATTGTGCATAAGGAATACATTAGAACGTGTAGATTTAGTGACCTTTATATCTCTCTAAACATTGACCGGGGTGAGTAGTCCCTAGACACCACATTTACTGGTAAAGATCCCTAGAGTATAATTGTGTTTGTTTTTTCTGAAATCATCAGTGTCAATACTTACAAACGCAATAGTGTTTCATTGTCCACTATTAAAGAGAAACCTGTATTAAAATCTATAATACGTATCGACGTACTTAGATGAGTATATCACAGGCATATTACCGTGGAAGATTATGTCATTTGATTGTCAATCTTTGGGTGCCTTTTGACATGACGGTGTTCCTGTGAATTTCTTTCACAGACCGGAAATTGAAATCTTCTCTGCCACAAACAGCCGGATATCCGCTTTTGGTAATAGTTGGCGTTCTTGCAATCTGTAATGATGTCATCGCTCCCACTAACAGCTTATTTTAAACTTCCTAAGTTGAAGGTAGTAAATCCAATTTGCTTTCTAAAATTGACAATTATGTCTATGTATTGATTTATGTTAAACGTATTGAATTTAAAGATGTCTTATTTTTCTTAATAAGTAGCACCTATCAACCTTTAAATTTCTGAGTGCCAATCTGTTCCGAAATGAATAACACATATCAACCGGACTTGGTGATAATTGCAATGGATGTGGATATATGTGTATAGCTTTGATCAAACAAACTGAACGTTTTCATAAGGTCAAAAGACGATATTATCTCGACGTTAATTTATAATATAACAACTTTAGAAACCTAAGGAGGTATTGCAACAATCCATAATCATGTTTTAGCGGTTGGTTGGTTGTTTTGTGTGTTACGTCGCTTTCAACAATGTTTCAGTTATATCACGGCGTTTCCTAAGTAAGTTAGCAGTACCACTGATCCATTTATCCAGACACCAGCCAGTCAGTTGTTATGCTAACCCCGCAACCATGAGAGCCTAGGAGGGCAGCCACTACTACCGTTTTTAAAGTCTTTGGCACTTATTTGAGCTGTTCCACGAGAAAACCAACATTATGCACTTTGCATGTATCGATCCAGATCAGCCTGCGCAGTCCGCTCATGCTTATCTGGGCCGACACATTCCGTCTCAGGAGTAAAGAGTTCGAGAATAATAGGTCCTGAAACAGAAAATCCACAGGAGACGAAAAGTGTCTGTCCGGGTTAGCCCGCTTAGGCCGAAACTTAACGCAGAGTCCACAATGTTAGTTTTCTCGCTGAACGACTTTTTTCAATTACTTTGCTTTTGCTTTCACCCGTTTGATACATGTTTTGTTCTTTTTGCTCAATAGTATACCAACAGGGAAACGGATACACATTAAGTTCTTGGTTTATTTACTTATTATGAATGTATGAATCATAGGATTGTGCCTTCATCAGTATAAAAGCAGTACTAGCTAAGCATTGTTTGGTTATTTGCTGATGCCGTCATTAATTTGTAGTTTAAATTGTCGGATCTTTGCTCTGGCACCATTTTAAAAGTTTGTACCGTTACTTGATAAACCTGTTGAGACCATTCTATTTTAGACGTCATCTTTTGTAAATAATAAAGACAAAACAACGTTGTGAAATCAGTAAATCGGCTTTGAGTGGCATAACATACATCAGTGGCAAAGTGGCAAAGGTCGAACTATATCGTATAAGTGTGGTAAATAATAACATTCATAACAAACAAGCAACCTGAAAAAATGGCATTTACGCCTGTGCTTATATTGACAATTAAATGTTATCCATTCGGTTTATCAGTTTATATTTAATTAGTTATTTAATTAACTATGTTGGGCCCTTGTCCACATGCAGAGCATTTCGACAGCACACGTGTTTTTAAAAAAACCATAGTAACAACATGAAAATTTGCTAATACTTTCGCCCCAATGTTTTCAACTCTACTCAACATTTATTCTTCATTGAACGAGTTCTGACATATTGTGTCTCGATGCTTTCAATGTCGACTACTGCAATCGTTTGTATGTTCGAATTCAGAGTTCTAGCTAAGTGGAGTTTTTTCATGTTTTGAAATCCTTATTTGACCTTCTAACCCTATGTTGTGGGTACTCAAAAGAATCGTCTCAGTGAGACGATTCTATTGAGTTCCCATATCATAAGGTTTGGTTGGGTAAAACAAAAGATATTTTGGAGAAAAGAGCTGTAAACCCCTTCTGGACCCCTCTGGAATTGGTTAATGATTTAAAAAAAAATATCCACTTACCGATCCACAGCGATGGTCATTAATGTAAGAACACTGACGGATGTAGAACACGGCGCACTAAACCAGGAAAACTTACACAGGAACAGCCCAAACCACCAGTCTTGGTACATCATGAATGTGAAGTTTAGGAACATATTAAACACAGAAATCATGAAGTCGGCGATCGCCAGATTCACCAAAAAATAGTTGGTCACAGTGCGCATGCGCTTGTGGGCCAACACAATCCAGATGACGATGACATTGCCCACTGCAGCTACCAGGAATATAATGATAAATGCGAGGAAGAATACAACTTGTTGCCACCAAGGAAGTAGGAACGATTGTAACTCGTCGTCAGTATTGTTGTTCGAGGAACTATTTACTGTAAAAGATGAGTTGTTGGCGTCCATCTTTTGTTTGTTTTCTGTCTTCTTTCTGTGTATCTGTTATCCTGCACCAACCGTGTCATATATTCTGAAAGTAAATACGTTTTAAAGATTTTAAAATCAATTAATTTGTTAGTTACTGAAGTACATCTTTTTAAGTAGAAAAGTTTTGTGTAGATGTTTTAAACCTCACTTTTCCTATACACATATGTTTTTTTCCGACGTTGCTTCAGTTTAATAGATAGATTAAATTGATCATCAGAAAGGTTCGTCTTTTACCGTTACGAGCACATATATTTATAAATGCAATCACTTACAAGTAAGAATATTGACGTATTCCTGCAAGCAAACAGATGTAAGTACAAAGTGTTACAATATGTAGTAGCAACCGTATTGCACGAATCATTCGATAGTTAAGAAAACGAATTCTGATTAGGGGCGTAGCTCCCTTCAGGCACTTTAGGCACGTGCCTACACCTCTTTTCTAAAAATGCCCCAAAATGCAGCTGCGGCGATACACATCTACGTAGACTGATCCGGCCGACACATTCCGTCTAAGGGGGGTTAGCTACATGTAGAGTAGTGATTCCTGAAACAGAAACTCCACAGGAGGCGAAAAGTGTATATCCGGGTACGCCTGTGTGGCATCCGGGTCCACAATGTTGATTTTCTCACGAGACGGCCTACACACTGATTATTGCCAAGCTACGCCCCTGTTAATACAACATTTATCTGCTTCTTTCCTGTTTTCATATGACAAAACAAGCCATACATGTTGTTATTGCATGGGATTCTCTATTGAAGATAATAACATGTTTCTGTTTGTATTTTGGTTCTCGGAGTATGTTACAGAAGTAATAACATGTTTCTGTTTGTATCTTGGTTCTCAGAGTATGTTACAGATGTAATAAAATGCATGTCAACACTCAGGGAGCATCCCGCAACGTTATGAAACTTTTGTGAATATCTTATTTTAGTCGACAAAATTAAACGTTATCTTACAAAATATGTACAATAAAAGGGTGTAAACCCCCATATAACTAAAAGACAGAAATACCAATCACATGAAATCCACAGAAAATGGGTTAACTGGCCGTGATTATTGCAGATTGCAGAACAACATTAATGTCCCACATTCACGCCTCTATGTCGTAAAGAAGGTTACGTAATTGGTTTTGCCTGTAAATATGGCCGCAATGATAACAAATTACGAATTCCTATTTAATTTTCGAGATAGAAAATGGTGATAACGTGTGATGGTCCAGGGGAAAATGGACCAGGCCGCACCACAACAACATATGATAGTCTGCTGCGCCCGCAATAGTCAGTCTTTTCAGGGTCTTCAACCCCATCTGTAAAAATCACGCAGGCTTATTCTTTATTGTATATCATTATTATGGTATAGACATCTTTTATCGGGCGTCAAGATTCTCCCATATATTCTTAAGTACTGCTTTAGAACCAATATTATATTTTAACTCTTTTCCCAAATACAACAAATCTGCAGCAGACGACTTTGCAATCAAATTGACAAAAATGTGAAAAGGTTTCATAAAGGAGAGTTATGTTAAATAATAGTGTTGATGAGCATTTTTTGCTTTTGTAACAATGTTTTCAGAATTCGTCTGCTGCAGAGGCGTCAGGAAGCGTCTGTATGAGGAAAAGGGTTAACCGATTACCTCATTCCAGCTAACAATATAGCAGCAGCAGACAACTTTAAAAACTTCTGATAAAACATATGGTAAACCTCTATAATTTAAAGTGTAATCATTGCATAGAGTTGAGAACATTGTGACAAATGGAGAAATTGCTCATTGTGAGGAATTTCTCCTTTTTGCCACATTGTTTTCAAGAGGCGTCTGTTGTAGAGGCGTCAGAAAGCGTCTGTTTATGGGAAAGCGGTTAACTGATAGGGTATTCATTTTAGTGTTGTCTACTTTGAAAAACAACTTACGTAAAATGGAAAATCTGGAAATAACGGAAGCATAGTTTTAAGACAGAGTAGAAAACACAGAGTAGAAAACAGTTTAAGAAGAGGAGTAATTGATGCGTCTAAGAAATTCCACCTTATTCCCTACAAAGTTGTTAAATGTCATCTGCTACATCGACGTTTTATGTCGTCTGCATCATGGAATGGACAAAATGCTCCACTAACGTAAGTTCTGATGCACTGAGCGCACATATGATTAAATAACTTCGACCCTTTGGATTTCTTTCGTTTTCTCTTTCATGTTGATTTTGGACATATAAGTTATTACATGTATACCAGTCAGGCTATATTAAAGTTATTAAATGTATACCAGTCAAGCTATATTAAAGCTATTGCATACCCAATTCGGCATGATCTATCTTACAACATCTACAACAGACACAGAGTGACAACATGTGGATTAATACATTTTAAGCAGTTTCTCATAATGCCAAACTGTTTGCAACCCTATTCAATAAATTTGCTTTCATTTATGGACAATTGTCATAGATAATTTTAGATTCGTCTGTTACAGGTTTTGGGCATGTGGACAAAAGGTAAAAAGCGCGACAGCACATAACGGATGAGACAGTTTTGAATATATGCATATAGGAATCTGTTAATGATGACGCCACGTGAATCTCTTTCGGTTAATTGTATTGGCTAAATGTATACTGTCTGACTGATAATCAAGATTGTACACTCCCTAGCTACTTCAGGCACATTAGATCACTCCAGCCAAACACGTTTGAAAGATAGAATTACAAGGTATAGACCGCGTACATCAATTAACATTTACTTTGTCATGGAGACCAAGTATTCTAGGCAGAAACAAGATGATCGTGAGGGGACGGACGACGGAGAAGTGGTCACTCTGTTGAACTCTGAAAGGTAACACAAAAGGTTTGGCCGTACCAGTCGAAAGTCAACTGAGAGTTTGCAATTGACCCTTAACCTCATATATACGTACTCCGACGCCCCCCGCAGCAGATGACTTATGAAAACTATGTTACAAGAGTAGCAAATGCTCATAATGAATATGTTCCCATTTTGCCTCATTTCTTTCCAAGTCTATTACATTCTAATACTTTTATTTACAGATATGTTTTTATATTGGTGCAAAGATATGTTCATAGTTGTCTGCTATTTGATGTATGTCGGAAAGGGTTAACAGCAATTAAAATCAGAGTCGGAGGTCTGATCTGGACCCGTTCTGGTTATACATTCCCGAAGATCGGGATTTCCATGACGCTGCTCGAATATGTATGACGATTTTCAGGGGCGTAGCTCCATTTAGGCACTGTAGGCACGTGCCTACACATTTTTTCTAAAAATGCCTGAAAAATGCAGCTGCGGCGATACACATCTTCGTAATGTATCGACCAGATCAGCCTGCGCTGTCCGCGCAGACTGATCCGGAACTGATCCGGCCGACACATTCCGTCTTAGGGGGGATAGATGTATAGAGTAGTGATTCCTGAAATAGAAAATCCACAGGAGGCGAAAAGTGTCTATCCGTGTAGGCCTGTGTGGCATGCTAAGGTTTATCCGGGTCGATACTTTACGCGAGTCCACAATGTTGATTTTTCTCACGAGACACATTGATTATTGCCAAGCTACGCCCCTGATTTTCCGAGAATGTCGATACATCAAAGTATTCGTGCATTCAAATGGGAAATTAATTTGCATTCGTTATCTAAGTTTGGATACAAAATACTGCATTTTACAATTCATTAAAGTGTTCCCATTTGTATTAAATTTCCCGTAGTTGTTCATAACTTGCGTATTTATATAAGGATATCACGTCAAGATAACATCGTTGGATCTTAGAGAGGGAGGGAGATACGCAAAATGCAGACAGAACGAATCAGTTTTCATTCTGCAAGTTTTTGAAGCACGCATGTTTTGGAACAGTATCATGACTATATATATATGTCAGTTATTTTGATTGATTCCTCAAACAACTATATAATATTTGTACAAGATCTGAATAAAGTTCTTATATATGACCACAGAATCCACTTTGTATGACCACACAGCCTTCCCATACAACGTAACAGCTACTGCATATGATTTATTATAAACATGACTTACTTATCTATGGGTTTAGGCGTACCTTCTTTTTAAAAACAGTGTGCGAAAAGGTCATAAAAGCTTTTGTTGAAACACTGGCTCTTTCTGTCTATTTTTGTCTATTTTTTGTTTGTTTTTATCTCAGAATGAAATGCATAAGTTCAAAAGAGTCCATGTGTGTTATTCAAATGTTAACATCACTCAAAGTCCAATTTTCGTAGTTTTTGGAAAGTTATGGCAACACTAATTATACAATTTTCTACAGCCGTTTTTTACCCTTTCTCACATACAACAAATCTGCAGCAGTCGACTTTGCAATGAACCTGGCAAAATATGGAAATTCTTTTTCTAATGAAAGAACAATTAAATAATAAAGTTGAAAACACTGTGGGAAAAGGAGACACATCAGCAGCAAACGACGTTTGAAACACTGTATCAAACGAAGAAATTAATCAATATTGCTCCAAAAAATGTACAACTGCATTCAATATTTATACTTTCTTTTATAGAGTTTTTTTCTACCTTGTCTATGTTCTTAATATCAGCTACTGCACATGTTGTGTTAGTTGGAAAGGGTTCACTTTATCATAGATCTACATATTTTTTTTTCTTAGTAACTGTATATTTACATAGGTTTGGTTTCAAATGTAGATCTATCTACAGATCACACCGTTTCTCACGTTCTGATCAAGGTCTAACACGTTTTTCACGTTCTGTCAAGGCTTTCTACGAATGAAACGTGGACGCCGGGCAGCTTTTTGAGCACGTTTGTGCCCACGGTATGTAAAGAAAGCCTCCCAAGCAAAAGCAATCATTGTATCCTGAGATTTCGACGAGACTACATCATGAATGCCCAAGCTGAAGACGATTTTATGTTTGCTGGGTGCATACATTCAGTCTTTGTGTCAGCAAGAATAGGCAGTTGCAGAGATGTCAACGCCTAACAGAACTACCCGAATATGCCTCCAGAGCTCCTCGACGATATCCCAGAAAGAGTAACACCAGCCATCGAGAGACAAGACACGATGTTCCGCTCTGCCTTAACACCTGGATTGAAGCTGCCATATGGTGCCAGAAGTGTGCAAGGCCATCGTGGAAGCCTACAAGGATGAAGTGTTCGCGTGGTCGACAGCCTGTCTTTCGCCGCCGCGTCTTTGTAACCAGACAGCCTCTTGGAGTACAGCGTGGGATTCTGCTGGAGGAAGTCAATGATGAGCTCATTCTCGTTGGTGCGGACCCCGGGGGCTGCCCTCCTCCTATCAGGTGCGCCTTCTTCATCGGTCTCATGTTCAGGTTCCAGTTCAGGGACCTGGTGTCGTCGAATGCACATACTCGAATGAAACTCCCCCGCCTGCCCCGGCTTTTATATACTCCCTACCAGACCGTGCGCCCAGTGTCGGATGTAGTAAAACGCAACGCGCCGTAGCGCGTCGGGCCGGTAAACCGCCACACGCCGGGACGCGCCGTGATTGAACGTGTCAGACCGTAGTAGAACGCAACGCGCCGTAGCGCCGGGCCCGTAAACCGTCACACCCCATCTGAACGTGACGGGCCGGAAAGGAACGTACTGGCCCCTTTTCCTCCCACGGCCCGTCACGGATATACCGTGATATACCGCGAGAAAACGTGACAAGACCTAACAAGCAACAAACCTAACATTACATGTGTATAGTAAACACTTAATAAAGATTGTCGACCTAAACTATACGTCCGATTTAAAGAAAGAAATGCACACGATCTCCTACGAGACACTTTACACAGATCCGGGTTCACATTGTGATTAGCCAAATCAGCTGAATTGGCTAAAATGGGCTCAGAAAAAAATGCATGTGGCTAAAATCCACTTTCACTCCAAAATTTCACTTAAAAAAACCCTCAGTGCTTAAGTTATCAGAAAAAGGTTCATTGTTTAGGATCAGACATTAATGACCGTTTACTACACAGAACTTGCTAGGTAAGAAGGGGTGATTAACACCTTCAGGTTGATATTTCAGATTTCCTATTTTATTTAAGTCCATGTACAATCATATATATTAACATGTATTGTTAAAATAATATTACAAATAAAAAGCACATGGCCTTTCATGAAATGAAATACAAGAGACTGTCATACGTATAGTATGTAAAACATCAATATATGACGCATATCACAAGCATGTCTATATATGGTACAATAAAGACACGGATGCTAATTTCGTCTTAAACATAATACAAAGTGAAGAAAGTCGACCACCGAAGTATAACATGTGCACAAACGCACGCATAAGAAGTATAGAAATAAGACGCCGTCCTCCATCAAGATCGGACGGAAACTAATTAGCAGCCGATTCCTTTAATGAATACATATATATTAAAATTAAAATGTATTTGTCCTGAACATATTTACACAAAGTAAAAATAAAAGTTAAGCAATAAAATAGTCCTACTTATTTTGATAAAAAAGACGACGTTGTAGTATATCATAAAAGGTTTTGGCACATATCCGTATCATATCTGAATTGGTGAACACACATTTTAGTTGCTCAGTTTCAGATGTATATATATAAATACAGGACATAGCTTGATAGCCCTGTCTCAAATCAGCATTTCATCTTCAACTAGATTGCAGAAAGGACATTTTCGGCCATATGTAGGCAAACCCTCATAGCGGCCAGTCTCAATTCGAATTGGTGCAACACCATACCGAAACTTACTAAAAGCAGCCATATGACTTGTTGGCATGATGAGCGTATAGTACTTTTCTACGCAAAAAGACGATTTAAATAAACTGTACGCGCGTAATTTATTGCCATCCTTTCTTGAAGAGCCTACATCACAAGTAATGATCTGGTTCCAGTTGAGTGTAACAGGGATTAGAGTGCCACTTATAATAACTGTATCTTAACGATTATTAAACGTAGACAAGTCAATTTGAGCAATTATACTGCGTTGAAAGTTATCAAGGCCTTGATTTCCGTATATGTACATTGACAACTATCTAAGTTATGTTACACAGGTGAGCGAAAAATGACCATAATGGTTATCATGTTTATTACTAACTTCAAAGAAAACTACGTTAATTGTCTTTTTCTACATTTTATGATCATCAATTATGTTACATCCTGCAGACGGTCACGCTTAAATCTACAAAAACATGCTGATTAATTCCCTTGTGTGTAAAAAACCAAAATTCATCACACGAGCAATGCAAACCTGGCAGTGTTTATTTGTAGACATAGTCAGTTAAAAAACCCAGTGGCATGCTAAAATTAAATTGCGTTTTCAAATTGACAAACCTCATTAGTAAAGGAAGGCATTCACATTTGACAAACATCTCTCGTGTGTATACTCAGGCAACCGCCTGTCTGACCCTAATTTACGAATATAAACAAAACCGTCCCACGAGTATTTTCAGTGCTTTGATTACACCATCTGTTTGACCTGAAAAGAACTATTTGTTTCGGCGGAGCTGCCTATGTTATAAGGAACGTAGTAACTTAAAAAGAAAACGTTTATTAAGTATGTAGTTTGTATGTTAAATGTGTTAATGTTTCAAGTATGAGTATGCTAAACTGTACCTTATTTTAAACGTGGCTCAAAATTAATTTTAGTGTATGTTAATTAACTCTTTCTAACTTAATGACGAATTTTGACGCATCTACATAAGACGATTCATGATGAGCAATTTCACCCTTTGCCACAATGTTTTCAACTCTAGTTAAGAAAAATAAATATATTAAAAGCAATTATCCATATTATTGTCTAAACGTTGTATGAAAGTGGAATGAGTTAAATCAAGTAAAATACCCTGTCGATTTAATGGAAGTCTATAACTGTGTTTTAAGCAAATCATAGTTCCCAAAACTACATTATTTTACCCCCAATGGCAACCATTTCGATAGGCAAATGCTTTTATGATGAACAGAAAAAGAACAAATAAAATATCATGAGATAATTACATCATCAGAAATAATCAAACGAAGATACTGATATAATCAGATAAAACAAAATGTTCAACGAAATATGGTTGTTAAAATTAAATCCTTTGTGTTACATAATTGCCACATCTTGTTTGACCCTTTCTCACCTGCAGACGCATTCTGACGCATTTGCAGCAGACGACTTTTGAAAACACTGTGGCAAAAGGAGAAATTACTCATGATCAACAATTTCCCCTTTTGCTACAATGTTTTCAACTCTTTTTAATGATTAAACTCTCATTTGCGAAGATATTGCACATTTACTGTAAATATGTTTTCAAAGTCGTCTGCTGCAAATTTGTTGTATGTGGGAAAGGGTTAAAAATGGCCGACAATGGAGATAATTATTTATTGTTCTAACAGTTATCGGAAGCATCAAGTGGAACAAGTTTTAGTACCGTTTTTGACATGTTCACGAACAGAGTTACAGTGCAATGTTTAGGTCTGAGCTTGATACTGTATATATTTAATAATGCAAAAAATCGAACAGTTACATAAACATTTTTCCATTGACTTACTTGTCAATATCCCACCGAACGAAAAGCGGGTATCGAAATGATGTATTGCATTTCCTGCGTATGTGCGCCAGTCCGTCTCGCAAATCTTGTGACGAGAACTTGAGTGTTAAGGAAAGTCAGATAAAACTGTTCAGATATTCTCTATAATGGTTAAGAAGTGAACGATATAATGTTCGTGTCTACTGATTGACGTGTACCCATGTGATGCCACTTTGACTTTCACTTTTCAAAACGTCTGTACATGTAGTATTGCTTAATACAATGTTTTCAGAATCAGATAAAACGTGCTACAACTCACGTTTACCTACCACTTCCTCCAAGTTTATTCCCAAACAAATAAGTTACTTCCAATGCGTCTGAATGACTGCTTTGAACGACTTTGTGATACTATATCGAGGGCTTGGCGTGAAACGGTTGTAACTCAAAACCTATTTTGAAAACCCTGGATTAGGGGCAATTTTGACCCCTTTGTAAACAATGCAAATTTAGGTGCCATTGCTCAGAACGAGCAATGGCACCTAAATTTCCATTGTTTACCAAGAAAAAATGATTTAACGCCTTTAAAGACTTTATGGCGAGGTAAATAACCTTGGTAACAAAATAATAATTTTAGTTACAACCGTTTCACGCCAAGCCCTCGATATACCTGTACAGTTTAACAGTTTAAAACGCCTCATTGGTGTAGTGATAGAGCGTCCGGTTCGGATCGCGGGGTTCGATCCCCGGCCGGGTCATACCAAATACTTTAAATATGAGAGTGATGGCTGCTCTCCTTAGCGCCCAGGGGTGCGGGGTAAGCATTTCAACTGACTGATTGGTGTTAGGATAAATGGACCAGTAGTACTGGTAACTTACTCATGAAACACCGTGTTATATATACTTGACAAAAATGTTGAAAGCGCTTTAGCGGCGTAAAATCAGTCAACCTACATTTTATAAGTTTCCAAGTTAATTGTAAGAAAGCTGCATACATTAGACACACTGTACAAGCGTGTTTAGCCTATTCACTTGATCATCGAGTTGTGCCATTCGGACGGTGCAATCTTTAATTTGGTATGAACTATTTTACGTCAAAAAACAAATATTGCTGCATACATTCACTAGAATGTAAACACTGCCATGTCCAGTATCTATGGCTGTGTATTAGTCCTATTGTTTTTTCACTTCCTTTCCCTTGGGGACATTACCATGTCTTGTAAGATTTGGTGTCGTCGTCTGCGTCTGCTAAGTCATCTCTGTCGTCTGCGTCTACTAAGTCATCCCTGTCGTCTGCGTCGTCAATGTTTTTTAAACTTTACATCATAACTCAAACACCTTTCATTATTTTCAAATGAAACTTGGTACACATATTCCTAGGCACTATACGCATGTCCATACCAAGTTACATAACTCTGGCTTAAACAATTATTCAGTAATGCATTTGAACATTTTGTGGCAAACGGAGATTTTGCTCGTGATGAGCAACATCTTCTTCTGCCAAAATGTTTTCAACTCCTTTCAGTAATAACACATTAATTTATACCGATTTTCTACACTTTACACAGACATAGACGTCTGTTTCCCATTTTGATATATATGGGAAAGGGTTAAGTAAACTAAAATAGTACTACAGGAACATGCAGTCGCTATATATTAGTCTACAATGTTCACATTTGTAGTTTGCAGCCATGCATAACAATAAGCAATCGTGTTTAACCCTTTTCCTCATACATACCCATGCTGACGCCGATTCAGCAAACGATTTTTGAAAATATTGTGACAAAAAAGGATTTTATTTTATCCTTTTGCCACTATGTTTTCCTCCATTCAATTCAACCATAACATTTTCAATTAGAGATATTTTCGAAATAATTTAACTGAAAATTGTTAAATTCGTCTGATGCGGATTTGTTATATGCGGATACTTCCTATGCCAGAAGATGTGATTGTATGAGAAAGATAAATTCGCTAATCATGAGCAAGTTCTTGGTTAACCGCATTCTTTTATTGCTACTGCCAGGGGCGTAGCTTGGCAATAATCAATGTGTAGGCCGTCTCGTGAGAAAATCAACATTGTGGATTCTATCACTACTCTAACTATCCCCCCTTAGACGAAATGTGTCGGCCGGATCAGTCTGCGCGGACAGCGCAGGCTGATCTGGTCGATACATTACGCAGATGTGTATCGCCGCAGCTGCATTTTGGGGGCATTTTTAGATAAAATGTGTAGGCACGTGCCTACAGTGCCTACAGGGAGCTACGCCCCTGACTGTCGCTGTTGTTCAGGATTTCCAGCCGTTACACATGATGTGTTCAAATTGGCACAAACGTCTTAAAACAATTGAGCCGTTCCACGAGAAAACCAACATTATGGACTCTGCGTAATGTATCGAACCAGATCAGCCTGCGCAGTCCGCACAGGCTAATCCGAGCCGACACATTCCGTCTCGTAGGGATAGAGGTATAGAGTAAAGATTCCTGAAACAGATAATCCATAGGAGGCGAAAAGTTTCTCTTCGGATTAGCCTATTGGTCCTGCTTAGGCTGATCCTGGTTTATACTTTACGCAGAGTCAATAATGTTAGTTTTCTCGTGGAACAGCTCAATTATATGGGCTTGTAAATGGGTAACCAATCAATGAGCCAATCGCATGAAATAGACATCGGCTGATGATGCGTAAAGCACGAGAAGAACGGTGGCAATAATACGTTCGTCAATACTTTTTAATTGGTCTGTCAACCTGAAATTAACACTGATGAATTAACACATGACGCAGGTGTTATAGCTGGTTAGTGAAACGAATGTAACGAAGATAACACAAGCTACATCTGCAGTTCATGGATCGTGTTGTATTTGCGAACAATGCAAGTCTTATTCATGTACGTATGTATACGTAAAGATGCCAAACACGGGGAGGAAAACAAATCTTTACAAGTAGCAGTGCCGCGCCCTGGTAGCTCAATCGGTAGCGACGCGGGCTGTCAATCAAGCGGGGATATGAGTTTAAACATTATTTCCGACATTTGACAAAAGTTAATGCGACAAGCGTCATTCGTCTTCCACCGATGGGCTAACAGTATACGTGGAGTACTTATGTGAGAAAACCAGGAAACACATGGAAATGTGAACTGGCCGCAGTGATATGACTGAAGAATTGTTAAAAACGGCGTTTGACCTCAATATATCAATCAATCAATCACTCAATCAATCAATCAATCTATAAATCAATCTATCAATCAATCAATCAGTGTAAATTTCAGCGGTTAAGTTATACCAACTACATACAGTGTACTATATCGGTTGGACGGACTCGCATCAGATAAGATTTTAAAATTAGTAATCATGACACAAATTGTTGTTGCCTTGTGCTTAGAAGTTAGTACGCTTAACCCTATAGCTGATGGAACCGATTTGTATGAGACCTGTGTCATCAGTAAAGAGCAAAGACAGCCGGCGCATCGTGTGACCAGGCTGTATACGCTTGTCTGTTCAATTTAACATTTTTATCTTGATAATTCCCAAAATTGGCTATGAACTCGTCTAAATGCAAACTGGTCACGTCCATTTTCAAAAATTCAGAATTGAATCACAGGGGCATTCGTAAAAAGACGTGCAAAGATGTAATGTGGCTTACTTATTACGAAACTTTGACATTTACCTCAACAACATTTGGCTAAGCCTCACGTGAATAGACCTTCGGAGTTAATTAATTAATGCAATGTACGATAACTTGCATACCTTTAAAGTATGTTTCTCTTCACAAACTGCCCGCATAAGCTTCTAGGATGCGGGTATAATATCTTGGGGAATGCGAAAACACAATATGGCACAAACAAAACCGCACACAACAACCTGTATCTAGGCGGCACGGTTCTCGTGTATTTCCGTCGTAATTCCCATCCTTCACGAAGGCCTCAAATAAATTAATTGATCTAAATTGTCCAAAAGAGGCCTAATAAGCATCATTTTTGCGAGGAAATGCGTCCCCAATATTCTAATCAGAAAAGCAATTTTCGTAAAGAGCCTAACTATATGACGACATTATTATATTTCAAGAGGTCGGTCTCTGGCATCGAAAATGTCCTTTCTTTCCCATTTAGGTCCCTAATTTAGTATGAAGCATATCCAAATTGAATGGCCGACAGCTACAGTCTAACACACGCAAACTACATCTTGTTGCAAAATATACTTTTCCCTACGCAGAACCAGTCAGTAAGGTGCTATGTTTTATGCACTCATATATTGTGACCAGGTGTCTGTCTGTATGTGGGAGATGGTTAACCTTAAACGACATGAAGCTAATTGTAATTCCGTTCAGTAAATGAGTGATTAGTATGAATTGAATGACAGAACATTTCACCAAAATACCAAAATTAATAAAGACCTGTTATTTTAGTTCTGTGGCGTATAATGGATTCAGATCTCTCTTCGTATCCACATAGTTTGATCCGATTATGTACTGTTCATTCATTAGTTTAAGACACTTTTAAAATGAAGTCCTATCATTATAAGAACACATAAGATTTCGGATTTTGGATGCAAATACGTTAAGAAACTTTTAAAATGAAGTCCTATATATCATCATAAGAACTCATAATAATTCGGATTGTGGATGCAGATACGTTAATAGTTGTAATATACAGACTCCAGAGTCAATTTAAGTAGAGTAAGTAGCCTAAAATAACAACAAAACTATAAAAGCTAAGATTCATTTTGTTTAGTTTGTGAAATGTCTATTAGAAGTACATCTATTGGCTGTCATCCTAGGATTAAATATGTGCATCATAATATAATATTCTGTCAAAATTATTCTCAAACTAGAAAATCTTCACAGTAATCTCTACTATCTGTCTATGCGTATCGGCTGTTATGACGTCACAGCTGGCTTCGTCTTATCGTTATTGTGTGGAAAGATAAGCATGACATGCTTAAGCCTTTCCCTGATATAGACGTTTTCTGACGCCTCTGCAGCAGACGGCTTTTTGAAAACATAGTGACAAAAGAAGAAATTGCACAAAACGTGCAATTTCTCCTTTTGCCACACTGTTTTCCACTTTTAATCATAGGTTATCCATTCAATTATAGAGATTTTATATTTTTTTACAAAATATGTTTTTTTGAAAATGGAAGTCGTCTGCTGCAGATTTGTCGTATATGGGAAAGGGTTAATAACACAACTTTGACTATAAATATCTTCCGTTTTAATAGTCTGCTTTGTTAGATCTAGCATCTTTATATGTAAAATAACTTTTATCTTTTTATTGTTCTTTGCATATCTCCTTTAAACATTATAAGATCTACATATAAGCTGTGCCACTAATAAAGTCATGATAGGAAATGATTGAAAAATAAATAGTTTTCAACTAATCTAGTGTACGAACAATTTTGACCTCTCCGTTAACTGATTGACCCGTTCGCCGCGAGTAAACCGGGTTCGAGCCCGAGATCGGTAATGCCTAAGACTTTATCTAATGGTCTAAGTAATACTTCTGATTCGCTCCCATTGATGTGTTGGACAAATTGGCAACAGAAGCTGGTAGTAATCACCAATAAAGAGACATTGCGATTTGTTAAAAAACTGTTGAACATTGTGTAAAATGTAGACACAAACAAACGTTTTTCACCTCATACATAAAGTACCTGTTTCAGGTAAAACCATTAACTCTTTCAGCGCCGAATTGTTTAAAGTAGACTCTTCCATGTTCAAAATCGGGTGTCTCCATATCTCAAATTGTAAAAGTTTGGACTATTTCGATAACTAACAGGCAAACAATGCTGATTTCATGTGAGACAACTCGTTACGAGCTGACTCACATGAATCTGCATTGTTTGCAAAAACCTCAATACTGCCTTTGGCGCTGAAAGAGTTAAAGAGGTTGACAGTCTTTCACCATTTCACTTTTTCATTCGAAACGACAGAAAATGAGTCGAAAGTGTTCATAATTGATAAAACCTTGCGTTTTTCAAAATGTGTGAAAATTATGAATTCTATACCCTACGGAAAATATTGTCTTTCTCCTTTGACAAACATCATAATAGAACAAAGAACACATATTTGCCTCAACGTCGTAGAAATCAAAACCTGATAAAAAGGTGGTTTTTGCTTTGTCATTTTTGTTGGCAGTTTCCTAGATTTTCAAAGTAAAATCTTTTCCGTCTCACACTCGTCGAAACGGACACTATCACGCCGACTTAGCCTTCGAATTGACCTTTGTAGGCCTTAGCTTAAGGTATTCTCTACGTTTTTGGTATATTTATGCTTACATTTCATTTGCGTTTACCGGGTAAAATCGTAAACCGGATCGTTTCAATGACATACCGGAGCGTCGTCAAATTATTCAGTTTCAGAAAACTCAAATTATATATGATAAACCGGATCTCTGAAACTGTACAGTAAATATATAAATTGACAATCTTGTATTGAGAAACGCCATTTTGTCATGACTTGTAATAGACCTATGCCTTACACACACTAGATTAGCTGCATTTCAAGTTATTAATGGGAAGTTCTCGTTTCTAGTACGTATCAGTTACATCAGGCGAAACAGTCGCGAATGCGTGTACAGTTTCATCAGTTCATTACAGTTAAATCCTAGTTGTACAACATGCCATATTCAGGAAGGGTTGTCAGTATTTTCCCGTTTCCCCCACTGATATGAGCCGTTCCACGAGAAAACCATCATTATTGACTCTGCGTAATGTATTGAACCAGATCAGCCTGCGCAGTCCGCGCAGGCTAATCCGGGCCGACACATTCCGTCCCAGAGGGATAGAGGTATAGAGTAATGATTCCTGAAACAGAAAATCCACAGAAGGCGAAAAGTGTCTGTCCGGGTTAACCTGCGCGGCATGCTTATACTGATTCGAGTCGATACTTTACGCAAAGTCAATAATGTTGGTTTTCTCGTGGAACGGCTCATATGTAATCAGTGGTGTATCCGCAGTTGGTCCACCACACCAAGTCGTCATAAGCCGTAATTTGAATGTTTGGCTAGCGCATGTCTAAGCACTTTGTTAAAATCGACTTGTCCGGTTTTACGTTTGGATGATTGATTGATTGATTGATTTGGGTTTAATGCAATTTCAATAGTCATATCACAGAAACAATTTTACATTCACTTATATTTCCTGGTTTTCTCAATTCAGTTCTCCAAACTTTTGGAAGCGTCCGTTGCCTATTTTATAACAGGAATATCCAGTTACAAATGTTGAGTTGAGTAGCTATCTGTATAAAGGTTGTCAGACGGCGTGGATGTACCGGCTAGCTTAGCTGTAAACTGGAGGCACATGCTCCACAAAATTGGTTCCAGAAGGAAAGAATTAATTAAGTTCACCGTTAAGTTGCACCTTAACCCTTTCCCTCATACGGCAATTCTGCAGCAGACGACTTTGAACATATTTTGTCAAAAAATAGAAAATCTCCATAATTGAATGGATAACCTATGTCAAAAAGTGGAAAACATTGTGGCAAAAGGAGAAATTGCACGTTTTGTGCAATTTCTTCTTTTGTCACTATGTTTTCAAAACGCCGTCTGCTGCAGAAAGCGTCTATATGAGGGAAAGGGTTAAAAACCACGCACTTTCCGGATGCCTATTGTGTAAGGACAATTTATGAACACGCCCGAGACCTCTATTGTCTTGACATGGCTCATTTGTAAAACACGTTTAGATGAACGATAGATATAATCTAAAGTGCGGGGAAAAAACAACGACATTTCTCATAACAGGTTTTAAAGTACGTACAAAAAAAAAATCGCTGAGACTTGATGGATTGTCTGCTTGATTACGCAAAGAGTTGTAAAAAAAAATATGCACGTTTACTTGCATAACACAAGTAGCCATTTTAATCCTTTCCCTCATATAGACGCTTTCGGAAGCCTCTGCAGCAGACAGCTTTTTGAAAACATAGTGACAAAAGAAGAAATTGCACAAAACGTGCAATTTCTCCTTTTGCCACAATGTTTTCCACTTTTAGTCATAGGTTATCCACTCAATTATGGAGATTTTCTATGTTTTGACAAAATACGTTCAAAGTAGTCTTTTGCAGAATTGTCGTATGAGGGAAAGGGTTAAAAGACATTTATATTAATGTACGAACCAAACAATTGTTAAGATTATCGTTTCACGCACTTTTATGTGTTCCACTTTGTTTTTTGCATTTATAAAAAAATGTAGTGCTGTTCTCTGAATAATACGATTTTCATTGAATCACCGTCAACCTCTTCGAGGTTTGAATAACGGCGTCTGAAAAAGGGTCTACATTGTTTTGCGGGTCTAGATGTTAACAACAACACTGCATTAATATCTCTTTCACAAAGTGCAGCCGGCCTTTAATGTCTTTTATTTTGGCAGACAAATTTTGAAATGACTGTGAGAAAAATTGCCTCCTTTGAATTTTCTGTTTCAGGAATCCGATGATTACTCTAGACAGAGTGTGTCGGCCTGGATCAGTTTGCACGGACTGCGCAGGCTGGCTGATCTGTGTCGATACATTACGCAGAGACCATAATGTTGGTTTTCTCGTGGAACGGCTCATTTAATGATCCAAAATTATTTGATTTATGAAGTAGAAATGTTTTTCGCCAAGGTGTGAAGCTTTCTGTTAATAAATAAACGCTTGCAATAAAGTCACTTAAAATCGTTTGCACTTTCTTCCAGCCACTTAAAAACCATTATGCTTGAAGGAAAACGTGTACAATTGCCAACATTTAACCCTTTTCCCACCACCTATAGACACTTTCTGACGCTTCAGCAGCGAAACATATGAAAACATTGCCAGATGATAATAAGAAGATAATAGAACCCAGGGAAAATTTGTTTCCTTTATTTTCATAAACAAGAGACAAGGTAATCATACATCTATAAACATGATTTACACTACTGCAGTTAATGAGTCTTTTCTTCGACATTTCTGTCATCGAATCTGTAAAATTGTGTATTCTGCTTAAGTGTTGTTGTATGTGGGAAATATTTTATACGTGCAATTTAACATCGCCTTAGATATGTTTCTAGATTGCCAATGAAAGTGTCATTTACTTAACAAAATAAATCACATACTTTATATTCTGACTTATTAGAAATACATACGTTCACTAGGTGCCAACATCTGCTACAACTTTATGAAACATACATATTCGGATAACAAAGTCAATTAATTGGGTTGCTATGTGTACCCAATGACATAAATGAGATATTCGTTCCTGTTGTACCATAGAGGAATGCTGTTCTAATTGCAGATGTGTTACAAGCACACATCATACAGTACAATACAATACAATACAATATGTTTTATTGCATAACAACTACAAGTTTTATAGCAAGTTAAAAAAAAAAAATCATAACATAGACAATGGTTTTTCTGAAGAGCCCCACGTATAACCGTACATATTTAACCCGAAATTATTCTCATATTTATATATGCCATATTTATTTATACATACACCACGAACCTTTACAATCTATTTTGGTTTATTAATTGACTAGGCTAAGATGAACATCTCACCATTTACCAATTGCAGAAGGACAATGTAATAACTTCCCTAGTTAACTACATTATATGTATAACCTTACAAATGTCAATGATGTTGCAACAACATGTAAACTGTTATACGCAAATAAAGAAATTGAACTTGATTAATAATATAGGAAACCCACAAAGAAGGCAATTTCCTATCTCGTCAAGATTATATAACATTTTGTCTTAAATAGCTTTTAGTCGAAGGACATAATGCGTTTTTGTGACAAATTATCATTTCAGTTAAAATCTGCTTTTTAGCTCGACTATTCGGAGAATATGAGAGCTACGGTCTCACTTTAAGGTTTTACATATATATCACATCATATCTCAATTACTACTACATGTATTGTATTGAAACTTTCTACAATGCTTCCAAAGCAGCACGTATATGTACATTTTCAAGTAAGATAACTATATCCTGCATATAGTAATTTATGTCCCTTCTTTACTTAAAAATTCTGGTTAAAGTTTTGCGTGCAACTGCTTTCAGTGTCCATATTTCAGTAACTACTTGATGCATTGCATTGACACTTTATACAACCCTTACCAACTACTACACCTATGTATATAATCAAGTTCTTGTTTATCATCACAGTGTGACCTATATGGTGCACACACACACGTTTGCAATCCTTAACTCTTTCCCTCATACGGCAATTCTGCAGCAGACGACTTTGAACGTATTTTGTCAAAAAATAGAAAATCTCCATTATTAAATGGATAACATATGACAAAAAGTGGAAAACATTGTGGCAAAAGGAGAAATTGCACGTTTTGTGCAATTTCTTCTTTTGTTACTATGTTTTCAAAAAGCCGTCCGCTGCAGAGGCATCAGAAAGCGGCTATATGAGGGAAAGGGTTAAACTTATAAGCGGTGGAATAGTCGAGTGCGCTGCCTTTACATCTGTTGTTATAATATACCATTTATTTCTCATTTTCAAATGTGAATACAGTTGACTCGCCTTTACTAGAACATGCAATAATTCGAATTGATCGGTAAACTTTTCCCTAGAACTGATGACTGTAGCAGCAAATCGGATTACATATACGCACAATCAGAAAAGCTGCTATGCTATTTTCTTCATATGATGTTATCATATGACGTAATGATCACAATACACACTTATGTATAAATGAATTTTAAAGCTGACACAAATATTTATTATAAATTGATGGGACACTCGAACACTTCAATAACTCGAACACTTCTATAACTCGAACACTTCTATAACTCGAACTAATTGATGGACAGTTTAAGCGGCAGTATTTAACTAAATTTTGTTAAAGATAACTGGCAATCTTACCACGTATTGTGGTACTGTAAAACTTTCCTTTTGAAGAAAACAGATACTAGATGGCCAAAGTGAAGTTTGTCAACTGTAATCTTGAAAGAAAGGTGATACTATCGTCGGAAAAAGAGACATTTTCTTCTCATTATAAGTGATTGAGTTACCTACACTAGTATACAATACAATACAATACAATACAATATATGTATTCTTAGTGGTTACCGAAACTCGTATGTATCAAGGAAATGTTTTATATTGCTGTTTTATGCCACATTCAAGGAATGTTCTAACAAACCACGGAGTTTCATGAGTACCGATACTACTGGTAAGTAATAATGACATCGAGGACTCAGTGCCAATTCTGAGCTAATACGGGTCTGGGGGCAGGAAGCCATTAATATCTTCATTTGGAATGTATTTGGTATGGCACGACTCAGATTATCAACACGGTAAAATATAATGGATGACTTCTAACATATACCATAAACCCATTCCAACATAAAGACGCTTTATGACACCTCTGTAGCAGAAGACTCTTGTGAAAACATTCAATAAGTGTTCTTTCATTTATAGATTGTTTGCATGTTTTTTCTTACATGTTTCCAAAGTCGTCTGCCGAAGAACATGTTGTATGTGGCAACGGGTTATGATAAAGAAAAACTGAATTGAATGCTGGAATCTGTTTTGTATTTAGATCGAGATATGTATTCCAACTGACCGTTTGATCATATATATAAATAACATTTAAGACTGTTTGGTGTTTTACGCCGCTTTTAACAAGTTTTCAGTTATAACACGGCGTGTCCTTGGTAAGTTATCAGTACTACTGGTTCATGTATCCTGAGACCAGCCAGTTAGTCGTAATGCTAACCCCGCAACCTTGATCGCAAAGGTAGGCAGCCATTACTACAAATTCTAAAGTATTTAAAACATTTAGAGTAAACGTTAATAATCCATCATAAGTTACAGTTAAAATTACATTTTGTTTCGCGAATGAGACCTCAATCTGAGAAAAAGATCTGTGCATTAACCACAAGAAATAAACAAATCATTTTCGTTCATAAGAATCAATAATTAATGCCATATGCTCTCAAAGGTGCTAATGATAAAATAGTTAAATAATTAAACCTATCTTCAATAGACGAGTTTTGAGATCAATGTTGCAAAAGGAAACATTTCTCATTACGTTATGAGGAACTTCTCGTGGATCACACTCTTCTATTCAATAGCTTTCATTTATACAGATGTTCGATAGTTTTGCCTTGTTGTTTGAAAGCCCTCTGCTGGATATGTGTTGGGAAGCGTTAATGTATCACGTAGATGTAAAGACGTTACCTCAGTAGGGCTAATATTGTAGCTTTATTTGTAAGGATTTTAAAACCACTAGGGCTGTTTTACATATCATGTGGTCTGCGAAGGCTCTTGTTAGAATATGAGAATTTACACGCTCGACCAAGTCTTCACCGTTCACATATGCATCAAGACTCATTTTTATGTCCACGGGTTGCGAGTTCGAACCCCAGCTTGGCCAGCGTTCTTTCCGACGAGAAAGACACTGTATTGTAGAAGTTTCTTGAAAACCTTTGACCTATTGACGCACAGTACAGAGATGGATAAGACTGCACGAAAGCCTTAATGAAATCAACTGACGCATAGCAAAGCTTCAATGGTTTCGGGGTCGCGGTGAATGAGAGCCCAATTGGTTTCATTTTTTAAATTTCTTTTGATCTGTGAGAAATTGGAGTGTATTCACGTCGAGTCAAAAAGGAAACTGTGTATTACTGACTGGGATTATTGATGAGCCACTTTTTTTTGACAGGTATTTTAATTGCATACTAAATGATGGAATATCCCGCCTAGGTCTGAGTATGATTCTGTTCCTTATAATGAGCTGTTAATTACGATCTGCAAACATTATCAGAAGGAGGCATTGATCGTATACTTGATGTGATTTTAAATGTAGTATATTCGAAAAACAATCTAAGAGAAAATAGGCTACATCTAGACATTTGGATCTGAATAAAGATACGAATTTGAAAACATTGCCTGAACAGTTAATATTGCTCATGATTAGCAATTCTTCCCTTTACCTCCATCTTGCAAGAAGGCATAAATTGGCTTGTGTGAAGCTGATCTTGTTCTACATTGTTTTTGCAAACGTGGTTAAATATAGTTCATAACAGGCTTCGTAAATGTCGTTAACGGTCGCATTAAGCTGGGTGAGGGTTGATAATGCATTACGGGAGTAAACGTGTTCATTATTCCAGTACGCATGTATGATAACTCGTGAATTCTTGATTATTTGGTCTTAATTGTTTCCTTACATGAGGGCATTTGTGTAATTGAGGAACACTAAGGATACAATGTTAATCTAATGAATTACAATGATTCCTCTTCTTATAGAGGAATGATTGCAGTAATATACCATTAGCATCCATGACAACTCCCTGTGAAAAATCCATACATGGTATGAGAAACGTAAACTGCTAAAGGTCAAAATGTTTCTTGCCAAGCGAAAATTGTAGGAAAACACCAAATTGAAGCAAACATCATTTGAACCCTATTCGTACATGAAACATTTTCTGTCCAAGTAATGGAGTTTGGCTAACAGATAATTCTTAGATGAGCTATAGAGCGTTGATTGTCAAACATAATTGAAACGTGCCTCTCATGGCAAACAATGTCTGTCTAACGCCTTTCACATACTGTCTTAATCGTGGAAGATTGCTGCTTACATATATTCCAGGATTAACCTTTACCCATCATAACCCTTTCCCACTTACAGATGCACGCATCAGCAGTAGACGGGTTTTACAAACAGTATGGCAAAAAGGAGACGTTGCTCCGTTTTGCCTCAATGTTTTCAATTATATTCAATAATTGTACCAACATTTAAGTAGCTCTTCTGAAGTTAATTGTATGCTTTGCAGTTTTCATATTGGTTGCAGCAGATTTAATGTTTGTGGGAAAAGCTTAAACAACAACATTTTGTTTACACGCATAGGTCGAGTTTGAAAAATAAATGCGGATAATGTAGATCAAGATTAACCTGCACATACGTGCAGTCTGATATCGCTCTATTGTGTTTACTAGTTATTGGTAAAATCTGAGCAACAAACTTCTCCATGGATATATAAGAACTTGTCAACTTACAAGAATGTCGATAGCATTTTAACAATTACAGCGAGATAAGGGTTACGAATCAGAGAATCTCGTATTTTGTTAACGGATGCAGACAAAAACCAGTACCTAAATGACCATTAGCCGGAGTTCTGAAAGGTGTCCCATAAATCGAGTGGTAAAAAGTTCCTTTAATTAAATCCAAGTAGAAAGCACTTACTGGCTCTTGATTATTTGGTTGTTCGTTATTTTATTTTTTCCTGTTTACTTCAATATATCTGTTTTTGTTACTAGTTAGAAAACACCGTGATCTGGATAGTATCAATGAAGATAATTAATGAGAAGCATTGCTATCGACCGCGTTAGAACATCTTTTAGGGTTATCTTCTATAATACAATAGACAATACATATAGGATCTTACATGAGTTGTCATTTCATATAAAGTTTTATAAAACGAGTTCAAGAAATGTGTTATTAAGCGAGCCTCTAGCGAGCTTAAAAACGATTTTTTTTTGACAATTTTAATAAAACTTTATAAAATGACAACGAATGTCAGATTCTTTTTTAACACATGACGAAAGACAAAAAGAAAATCTGTTTTTCGCTGTCAGAAAATAGTCCAAACATGTAATACTTAATAAACTGTTAACTAATCACACACAAAAATATTTTTATGACCGATATGGGTCCCTTTACCTCGTCCATCTATCGTGACGTTTGCGTTTACCGGATACACGTTCTCAGCCATTTTGTAAACATTCGCGGATGAATAAACAAATAGTGATTCGGTCATGTTATATTATACATGTGACATATAAAAAAATACGTAATGGGTATATTAGATCGGATACAAGCATTGTCATGTGATAACATTCTATATTGCCTCTATTTTTGGAGATATCGTAAAATCAGTTTTACAATACAGAATGAAAATTTCAATTTCAATATAAGAAGAAGAACAAATATATAATGACATCGAGGACTCAGTGCCCAATTCTGAGCTAATACGGGTCTGGGGGCAGGAAGCCATTAATATCTTCATTTGGAATGTATTTGGTATGGCACGACTCAGATTATCAACACGGTAAAATATAATGGATGACTTCTAACATATACCATAAACCCATTCCAACATAAAGACGCTTTATGACACCTCTGTAGCAGAAGACTCTTGTGAAAACATTCAATAAGTGTTCTTTCATTTATAGATTGTTTGCATGTTTTTTCTTACATGTTTCCAAAGTCGTCTGCCGAAGAACATGTTGTATGTGGCGACGGGTTATGATAAAGAAAAACTGAATTGAATGCTGGAATCTGTTTTGTATTTAGATCGAGATATGTATTCCAACTGACCGTTTGATCATATATATATAAATAACATTTAAGACTGTTTGGTGTTTTACGCCGCTTTTAACAAGTTTTCAGTTATAACACGGCGTGCCCTTGGTAAGTTATCAGTACTACTGGTTCATGTATCCTGAGACCAGCCAGTTAGTCGTAATGCTAACCCCGCAACCTTGATCGCAAAGGTAGGCAGCCATTACTACAAATTCTAAAGTATTTAAAACATTTAGAGTAAACGTTAATAATCCATCATAAGTTACAGTTTACATTACATTTTGTTTCGCGAATGAGACCTCAATCTGAGAAAAAGATCTGTGCATTAACCACAAGAAATAAACAAATCATTTTCGTTCATAAGAATCAATAATTAATGCCATATGCTCTCAAAGGTGCTAATGATAAAATAGTTAAAGAATTAAACCTATCTTCAATAGACGAGTTTTGAGATCAATGTTGCAAAAGGAAACATTTCTCATTACGTTATGAGGAACTTCTCGTGGATCACACTCTTCTATTCAATAGCTTTCATTTATACAGATGTTCGATAGTTTTGCCTTGTTGTTTGAAAGCCCTCTGCTGGATATGTGTTGGGAAGCGTTAATGTATCACGTAGATGTAAAGACGTTACCTCAGTAGGGCTAATATTGTAGCTTTATTTGTAAGGATTTTAAAACCACTAGGGCTGTTTTACATATCATGTGGTCTGCGAAGGCTTTTGTTAGAATATGAGAATTTACACGCTCGACCAAGTCTTCACTGTTCACATATGCATCAATACTCATTTTTATGTCCACGGGTTGCGAGTTCGAACCCCAGCTTGGCCGGCGTTCTTTCCGACGAGAAAGACACTGTATTGTAGAAGTTTCTTGAAAACCTTTGACCTATTGACGCACAGTACAGAGATGGATAAGACTGCACGAAAGCCTTAATGAAATCAACTGACGCATAGCAAAGCTTCAATGGTTTCGGGGTCGCGGTGAATGAGAGCCCAATTGGTTTCATTTTTTAAATTTCTTTTGATCTGTGAGAAGTTGGAGTGTATTCACGTCGAGTCAAAAAGGAAACTGTGTATTACTGACTGGGATTATTGATGAGCCACTTTTTTTTGACAGGTATTTTAATTGCATACTAAATGATGGAATATCCCGCCTAGGTCTGAGTATGATTCTGTTCCTTATAATGAGCTGTTAATTACGATCTGCAAACATTATCAGAAGGAGGCATTGATCGTATACTTGATGTGATTTTAAATGTAGTATATTCGAAAAACAATCTAAGAGAAAATAGGCTACATCTAGACATTTGGATCTGAATAAAGATACGAATTTGAAAACATTGCCTGCTTGATAACATTCTATATTGCCTCTATTTTTGGAGATATCGTAAAATCAGTTTTACAATACAGAATGAAAATTTCAATTTCAATATAAGAAGAAGAACAAATATATTAACATTAAAAAAAGACAGAAGGGGTTTATATACAAGTTCAATAATAATTTACATTAGTATTGAACAATCAATGCTTTTAACATCATCCTCAAACATAATATATTAAAGCTTGATGTTAAACAATACTGATTGTCGTTTAGAAATAGGACACAGTTAAACTGGCGAATATACCTGGACACAAAGATTCACAAAAATGAACGTGAGCTGTAATAACATTATGTTGATCCTCAAATCGAAGGCTTTTAGACGCCAAACAAAACAAGTATTGAATGTGATTGGAAATAGCCGAGTTTCGCAACGCCGGAAGTTGCAACAAATGTAATTGAAGAAGATTATATAACTCAGGGAATATTTGTTTCCTTTATTTTCATAAAAGAAAGACAAGGTAATAAATGCATCTATAACAATGATTAACACTACTGCAGCTAATGAGTCTTTTCTTCGACATTTTTGTCATCGAATCTGTAAAATTGTGTATTCTGCTTAAGTGTTGTTGTATGTGGGAAATATTTTATACGTGCAATTTAACATCGTCTTAGATCTGTTTCTAGATTGACAATGAAAGTGTCATTTACTTAACAAAATAAATCACATACTTTATATTCTGACTTATTAGAAATACATACGTTTACTAGGTGTCAACATCTGCTACAACTTTATGAAACATACATATTCGGATAACAAAGTCAAATAATTGGGTTTCTATGTGTACCCAGTGACATAAATGAGATATTCGTTCCTGTTGTACCATAGATGAATGCTGTTCTAATTGCAGATGTGTTACAAGCACACATCATACAGTACAATACAACACAATATAATACAATACAATATGTTTTATTGCATAACAACTACATGTTTTATAGCAAGTTAAACAAAAAAGAGCATAACGATTGAACGTCAAAAGTTGGGACTCACGACTGTAACAGAATGACGTCCGGTTTAACGTCGTAACAAATTGAACGCAGTTTTCATTAAAACCGTACAATGCATGTGATCTGGGAAAGATCGAATTTAAATGCTTTTAACGCGCGTTTTTCCCCATTCTATGTTTGAAGTTATTTTGTGTATGCGTATGTGATTCTTGTGCCTTTCTTGCTCTAATTTTTTTACATTTTCCCTCGTACGTATATGCTTGTTTTCTAGTTTGTTTAGTTTGTCCCTGGACGCGATTCTCTGATTTCTTTTTTTCGTACCCTCTTTGCTTTCTGACAACTGTTTCCGTTGTTTATTATTTTGAATTGCACAGTAATATGTATTATTCGATTGGGCGATTTTAGATCATTTTAATCAGCGGTAATACTCAAAGGTATCCTTTGGTGGCGTCCCTATAAAAAGTACACGTAATAAACGTTAAATAACGCTCAAAGGGGACAAAATGTCAGTTATGAAAAAATTATGATATTTCATTCAATATAAACATATTAATTAAACCCGTTGAAATTTAAAAACAATGTTCTAGACGTATGTTGAAAATAAACTCAAAATGGAAAAGTAAAATACACAGTTTTAATTATTTTTGTTTAATTCTTAGCACTATCAGTATAAGAGACGTTCTTCGGTGAAAGGGGACATTTTATCAGTGAAAATAACATGAACAAAAATAACAGTTTTTGATGCTAGAATACGCTAACATTTTATTTACAGGAATTCTGGTTCAGACGTATTTTCCATGCAAAATGTTGTAGTATTTTGCTAAAATAGAAAGCCTCATTTTTATTTAAAAAAAAAATAGTATGGTAAAATACACCCTTTTTAAGCTGAATTACAAAAATGTGTTTTTTCTTTAACGACATCCATCTAAAGTAGAATAAGAGAAAAAGTATGTGAGTTATTAAATGTGTAGTTTATTAAAGGTTTGTAAATATATGGTTTATTGTGTCCATAAATGTTCATATAGACAATGGTTTTTCTGAAGAGCCCCACGTATAACCGTACATATTTAACCCAAAATGATTCTCATATTTATATACATGTATGCCATATTTATTTATACGTACACCACGAACCTTTACAATCTATTTTGGTTTATTAATTGACTAGGCTAAGATGAACATCTCACCATTTACCAATTGCAGAAGGACAATATAATAACATCCCTAGGGAAAATAGATTACGTGAAATTTGAATATTATCGAGAATGAATATCATTTTATACTTATTTGTCTTATGTATCGTCAACTAAGAATCAATTTACTTCCGAAATATTATCATACGTGGTCATCGCTGTATACATTTAAACAATTAATGAAAAATGATAGAATTAGTATATTTCGAAAACTTAGTAAAAATATATACCATAAATATGGCCAATACAAAACGTGATTCTTAAAAAGAGGCGTAAACGGATAGAAATCCAAATAAGGTGATTATTTAAAAAAAAGAACAACACACAATAACTTATCTATGTTTTTCTATACTAATTTAACATTTTTAAAATGATTATGACATTTATTTTAACTACATTATATGTATAACCTTACAAATGTCAATGTTGTTGCAACAACATGTTAACTGTTATATGCAAATGAAAAAATTAAACTTGATTAATAACATTGGGGACCCACAAAGAAGGCAATTTCCTATCTCGTCAAGATTATATAACATGTTGTCTTAAATAGCTTTTAGTCGAATGACATAATGCGTTTCTGTGACAAATTATCATTTCACTTACAATCTGATTTTTAGCTCGACTATTCGGAGAATATGAGAGCTACGGTCTCACTTTGGTTAAGGTTTTACATATATCACACCATATCTAAAGTACTATCACCTGTATTGCATTGAAACTTTCTACAATGCTTCCCAACCAGCACATATATGTACATTTTCAAGTAAGATAACTATATCCTGCATATAATAATTTATGTCTATTTTTTACTTAGAAATTCTGGTTAAAGTTTTCCGTGCAACTGCTTTCAGTGTCCATATCTCAGTAACTACTTGATGCATTGTATTGACACTTTATACAACCCTTACCAACCACCACACCTATGTATATACTCAAGTTCTTGTTTATCATCACAGTGTGATTGATGCACACACAAATGTGCAATCCTTAACCCTTTACCTCATACGGCAATTCTGCAGCAGACGACTTTGAACGTATTTTGTCAAAAAAATAGAAAATCTCCATAGTTGAATGGATAACCTATGACAAAAAGTGGTAAACATTGTGGCAAAATGAGAAATTGCACATTTTGTGCAATTTCTTCTTTTGTCACTATGTTTTCAAAAAGCCGTCTGCTGCAGAGGCATCAGAAAGCGTTTATATGAGGGAAAGGGTTACACTTATAAGCGGTGGAATAGTCGAGTGCGCTGCCTTTACATATGTTGTTATAATATACCATTTATTTCTCATTTTCAAATGTGAATACAGTTGACTCGCCTTTACTAGAACATGCAATAATTCGAATTGATCGGTAAACTTTTTCCTGGAACGGATGACTGTAGCAGCAAATCGGATTACATATACGCACAATCAGAATAGTTGCTATGCTGCTTTCTTCATATGATGTCATCATATGACGTAATGACCACAATACACACTTATGTATAAATTGATTTTAAAGCTGACAAATATATTTATAATAAATTGATTGAACACTCGAACACTTCGATCAATCGAACTTATGTTTGGAATGTTTAAAACCAAGTGTTGAAGAATAAGATAAACGATGGCCAAAGTGAAGTTTGTCAACTGTAATCTCGAAACAAAGGTGATACAATCGCCGGAAAAAGAGACATTGTTTCATTATATGCTATTGTGTTTCCTACACTTATGTATGAATGAATTATAAAGCTGACAAATATATTTATTATAAATTGATGCTACACTCGAACACTTCTAAAACTCGAACACTTCGATAACTCGAAGACTTATATAACTCGAACACTTCGATAACTCGAACACTTTCTATAACTCGAACACTTCTATAACTCGAACTAATTTATTGACTGTTTAAGCTGTTTAGGTGGCCAAAGTGAAGTTTGTCAACCGTAATCTCGAACGAAAGGTGATACTATCGTCGGAAAAAGAGACATTTTCTCATTATATGCGATTGTGTTTCCTACACTAGTTTTATATACACAATACAAAACAATATATATATATATATGTATATGTATTCTTAGCGGTTATCGAAACTCGTCTGTATCAAGCAAATGTGTTATATTGCTGTTTTACGCCACATTCAAGGAATGTTCTAACAAACCACGGAGTTTCATGGGTACCGATACTACTGGTAAGTAATAATGACATCGGGTCCCAATTCTGAGCTAATAGGGGTCTGGAGCCAGCCATTAATATCTTCATTTGGAATGTATTTGGTATGGCACGACTCGGATTATCAACACGGTAATAAATAATGGATGACTTCTAACAAATACCATTAACCCATTCCAACATAAAGACGCTTTATGACACCTCTGTAGCAGAAGACTCTTGTGAAAACATGGAGATAAAAGAAGAAAGTTTCTATAATAAGAAATTTTTCGTTTTGCAACAATGTATTCAATAAGTGTTCTTTCATTTATAGAGTGTTTGCATGTTTTTTCTTACATGTTTGCAAAGTCGTCTGCCGAAGAACATGTTGTATGTGGCGACGGGTTATGATAAAGAAAAACTGATTGAATGCTGGAATCTGTTTTGTATTTAGATCGAGATATGTTTTCTAACTGACCGTTTAATCATATAAATATCATTTAAAACTGTTTGGTGTTTTACGCCGCTTTTAACAATTGTTCAGTTATAACACGGCGTTTCCTTGGTAAGTTATCAATACTACTGGTCCATTTATCCTGAGACCAGCCAGTTTAAAACATTTAGAGTAAACATTAATAATCCATCATAAGTTACAGTTTATTTACATTTTGTTTCACGAATGAGACCTCAATCTGAGAAAAATACCTGTGCATTAACCACGAGAAATAAACAAATCGTCATTCGTATAACACATTTTCTCGTATGCATTTTCGTTCATAAGAATCAATAATTTGTGCCATATGGTTTCAAAGGTGCTAATGATATAATAGTTAAATACTTAAACTCGAGGGTTTCTGCTGGATCTTCAAAATATAACAATACATCATAATCTATGGGTGAAACATAAACATAGCAGATCCAGATAGAATTTCTGTGACGTTTTTTCATTATGAAAAAGATGTATACGAACGGAAAATTGATTGGATACAATTAACTCTTTCCACCACACAGACGCTTTCTGACGCCTCCGCAGCAGGCGACTATTAAACATTGCGATGAAAGGAGAAATTACAAATCATGAGTAATTTCTCATTTCTATAATTAATAACTATTCTTTCATTCATAGATTGTTTCCATGTAGCTTACTACATGTTTTCTAAAAAGTCTCCTGCATATTTATTGTATGTGGGAAAGGGTTATATTGGTTCATAATCAACATGGAGGAATGACACGTCGGATAATAAACTCGTAAAGATTTTAACCACGTCATAAGAAAACAGATTATCTCCGACATGCAGGCCCTTTTGGACCTATCTGCAACAGACGACTGTTGAGATCAATGTTGCAAAAGTAAAAATTTCTCATTACGAGGAATTTCTCGTGGATCACACTCTTCTATTCAATAGTGCTTTCATTTATACATATGTTCGATAGTTTTGCCTTGTTGTTTGAAAGCCCTCTGCTGGATATGTGTTGGGAAGCGTTAATGTATCACGTAGATGTAAAGACGTGAACTCAGTAGGGCTAATCCTGTAGCTTTATTTGTAAGGATTTTAAAACCACTAGGGCTGTTTTACATATAATGTGGACTGCGAAGGCTCTTGTTAGAATATGAGAATTTACACGCTTGACCAAGTCTTCACTGTTCACATATGCATCAAGACTCATTGTTATGTCCTCGGGTTGCGAGTTCGAACCCCAGCTCGGCCAGTGTTCTTTCCGACGTTTGAAAAAAGATACTGTGAAACGCTTCACTCGTCTACCTACAATGCGCTAACACTATATGTGGAAAAGCAGCCAGTTGCTTTGAAAGAATGGTGTGAGAACGTCAGGAAACACGCGAGAAGGTGAACTAGCCACCGTGATATAACTGCAAATTGTTGAAAACGGCGTTAAACCCCAGGGAATCATATTCACGGGACTCTGCTTAATTCATCTTTGTACAGACCCTAAAATATAAACGCGAAACATCCGTGAAATTACAAATGAGCACTGCTCCAGGAGGAAAACCAACATTTTCGTAATTACTACACAAGAAAACAAAATATCTGCCTGTCGATCCTTGCTATCAGAGTGCAGAGACGGATAAGACTGCACGAAAGCCTTAATGAAATGAACTTACGCATAGCAAAGCTTCAATGGTTTCGTGGTCGCGGTGAATGAGAGCCCAATTGGTTTCATTTTTTAAATTTCTTTTGATCTGTGAGAAGTTGGAGTGTATTCAAGTCGAGTCAAAAAGGAAACTGTGTATTACTGACTGGGATTATTGATGTACCACTTTGTTTTGACAGGTATTTTAATTGCATACTAAATGATGGAATATCCCGCCTAGGTCTGAGTATGATTCTCAACAATGTATTAATTCTGTTCCTTATAATGAGCTGTTAATTACGATCTGCAAACATTATCAGAAGGAGGCATCGATCGTATACTTGATGTGATTTTAAATGTAGTATATTTGAAAAACAATCTAAGAGAAAATAGGCTACATCTAGACATTTAGATCTGAATAAAGATACGAATTTGAAAACATTGCGTGAACAGTTAACATTGCTCATGATTAGCAATTCTTCCCTTTACCTCCATCTTGCAAGAAGGCATAAATTGGCTTGTGTGAAGCTGCTCTTGTTCTACATTGTTTTTGCAAACGTGGTTAAATGTCGTTCATAACAGGCTTCGTAAATGTCGTTTACGGTCGCATTAAGCTGGGTGAGGGTTGATCATGCATTACGGGAGTAAACGTGTTAAGACTTCATTATTCGAGTACGCATGTATGATAACTCGTGAATTCTTGATTATTTGGTCTTAATTGTTTCCTTACATGAGGGCATTTGTGTAATTGAGGAACACTAAGGATACAATGTTAATCTAATGAATTACACTGATTCCTCTTCTTATAGAGGAATGATTGCAGTAATATACCATTAGCATCCATGACAACTCCCTGTGAAAAATCCATGCATGGTATGAGAAACGTAAACTGCTAAAGGTCAAAATGTTTCTTGCCAAGCGAAAATTGTAGGAAAACACCAAATTTAAGCAAACATCATTTGAACCCTATTCGTACATGAAACATTTTCTGTCCAAGTAATGGAGTTTGGCTAACAGATAATTCTTAGATGAGCTATAGAGCGTTGATTGTCAAACATAATTGAAACGTGCCTCTCATGGCAAACAATGTCTGTCGAACGCCTTTCACATACTGTCTTAATCGTGGAAGATTGCTGCTTACATATATTCCAGGATTAACCTTTTCCCATCATAACCCTTTCCCACCTACAGATGCACGCATCAGCAGCAGACGGGTTTTAAAAACAATATGGCAAAAAGAAGACGTTGCTCCGTTTTGCCTCAATGTTTTCAATTATATTCAATAATTGTACTTATATTTAAGTAGCTCTTCTCAAGTTAATTGTATGCCTTGCAGTTTTCATATTGGTTGCAGCAGATGTTAGGTTTGTGGGAAAAGGTTAAACAACACCATTTATTTTACACGCATAGGTCGAGTTTGAAAAATAAATGCGGATAATGTTGATCAAGATTAACCTGCACATACGTGCATATCGCCCTATATTGTTTACTAGTTATTGGTACAATCTGAGCAACAAACTTCTCCATGGATACATAAGAACTTGTCAACTTACAAGAATGTCGATAGCATTTTAACAATTACAGCGAGATAAGGGTTACGAATCAGAGAATCTCGTATTTTGTTAACGGATGCAGACAAAAACCAGTACATAAATGACCATTAGCCGGAGTTCTGAAAGGTGGCCCATAAATCGAGTGGTAAAAAGTTCCTTTAATTAAATCCAAGTAGAAAGCACTTATTGGTTCTTGGTTATTTGGTTGTTCGTTATTTTCTTTTTTCCTGTTTACTTCAATATATCTGTTTTTGTTACTAGTTAGAAAACACCGTGATCTGGATAGTATCAATGAAGATAATTAATGAGAAGCATTGCTATCGACCGCTTTAGAACATCTTTTAGGGTTATCTTCTACAATACAATAGACAATACATATAGGATCTGACATGAGTTGTCATTTCATATAAAGTTTTATAAAACGAGTTCAAGAAATGTGTTATTAAGCGAGCCACTAGCGAGCCTTTAGCGAGCTTAAAAACGATTTTTTTTTTGACAATTTTAATAAAACTTTATAAAATGACAACGAATGTCAGATTCTATTTTATCACATGACGAAAGACAAAAAGAAAATCTGTTATTCGCTGTCAGAAAATAGTCCAAACATGTAATACTTAATAAACTGTTAACTAATCACACACAAAAATATTTTTATGACCGATATGGGTCCCTTTACCTCGTCCATCTATCGTGACGTTTGCGTTTACCGGATACACGTTCTCAGCCATTTTGTAAACATTCGCGGATGAATACACAAATAGTGATTCGGTCATGTTATATTATACATGTGACATATAAAGAAATACGTAATGGGTATATTAGATCGGATACAAGCATTGTCATGTGATAACATTCTGTATTGCCTCTATTTTTGGAGATATCGTAGAATCAGTTTTACAATACAGAATGAAAATTTCAATTTCAATATAAGAAGAAGAACAAATATATTAACATTAAAAAAAGACAGAAGGGGTTTATATACAAGTTCAATAATACTTTATATTAGTATTGAACAATCAATGCTTTTAACATCATCCTCAAACATAATATATTAAAGCTTGATGTTAAACAATACTGATTGTCGTTTAGAAATCGGACATAGTTAAACTGGCGAATATACCTGGACACAAAGATTCACAAAAATGAACGTGAGCTGTAATAACATTATGTTGATCCTCAAATCGAAGACTTTTAGTGTACACATACAATTGAAGATTACTCGATTTTTGTATGAATAATGCAAAAGAACGAGCATATGAAATCAATACTGACAAATAATCCTAGAAGTAAAAAAAGAGAGACTGGAGACGCCAAACAAAACAAGTATTGAATGTGATTGGAAATAGCCGAGTTTCGCAACGCCGGAAGTTGCAACAAATGTAATTGAAGAAGATAATATAACTATGGGAATATTTGTTTCCTTTATTTTCATAAAAGAAAGACAAGGTAATAAATACATCTATAAACATGATTAACACTACTGCAGTTAATGAGTCTTTTCTTCGACATTTTTGTCATCGAATATGTAAAATTGTGTATTCTGCTTAAGTGTTGTTGTATGTGGGAAATATTTTATACGTGCAATTTAACATCGTCTTAGATCTGTTTCTAGATTGACAATGAAAGTGTCATTTACTTAACAAAATAAATCACATACTTTATATTCTGACTTATTATAAATACATACGTTCACTAGGTGTCAACATCTGCTACAACTTAATGAAACATACATATTCGGATTGCAAAGTCAACTAATTGGGTTTCTATGTGTACCCAGGGACATAAATTGGATCTTCGTTCCGGGTGTACCATACTGCTGTTCTAATTACAGATGTCTTACAAGCACACATAAACCACGAACCTTTACAATCTATGTTGGTTCATTAATTGAGGATCTCACCATTTATTAATTGCAGAAGGAATATATAATAACATCCCTAGGGAAAATAGATTATGTAACATTTGAATGTTATCGATAATTAATATCATTTTATACTTATGTATCGTCAACTTAGAATCAATTTACTTCGAAAATATTATCATACTTGGCCATCGCTGTATACATTGAAACAATTAATGAAATATGATAGAATTAGTATATTTCGAAAACTGAGTATATATACAGAATATTATCCGTATTACGAACCCATGTATCGATCCTGCAGCGTAATATTTCTTTTAACATACACCTACAATCTATGAAGAGCGAAAAAAAGTAACAGATATACAGATTCAATATTTTTTATTAGGAATACAATTTTGTAATCGTGAAATGAAAAGATGAATGACGGATGAATATTTACTACAATACTTAGGCCACGCCCCTAGAAAGAATTATAATGCGTAGCCCAATAACATCATCGAATTAAATGTCCATTGTTTTGTGGGAGAAAATAACAACACAATCTTTATTTGCGTTTTTTTTATTAAATTTGACGCTAGGTTTTCGATACATAAAATAGAAACGATTTTACTAAAAAGTACTGGTTGTCTGCATATTTTACTACGTAGCGCAGATTCAAAACGGGAACCTCGCTGAAAATAGTCCGCGCACTGTCTGACGACACAATTCCGTACTACACTAGGTGGATACGGAATTTTAATCCGTCGTGTCTGTTCTGCGCATAACAATCTGCATGTATTTACGCCGGAAAATGTACAGGTATATAATAATAAATTTATCAAATGACAATGCTTGTTTCCGATCTAATACACCCTTTACGTATTTCTTTATATGTGACGTGTGTAATATATAACAAGACCGAATAACTATGAAGATGACGTCACGTCAGCGGTTTGATGTCATAACGTAAGTCACTTCGGCGCCAAAACCGGAAAATTTCATCTAGAAATATTGTAAACGTGAAGTTCATTTTATCGAAATACGCCTCATAAATTACTTTATGTGATAAATAGAATATCTTATGAGTGTATATTTATTATCACTTTTAATCAACTCGTTCTATCAGCTGAATATGACCTCAGCATAATTATTGGCGGCATTGTTATACGGTTTACTGACGAAATCAAAATAGCTTAGGAAAACACGATTTTCTTTTTGTGTTTCGTCATGTGATAAAAAAAAATCTGACATTCATTGTCATTTCAGAAAAAGTTTTATAAAACTCGTCAAAGAAATTTCTTACTAAGATCGCCAAAGGCTCGCTTAACAAATACATTCTTGAACTCGTTTAATAAAATGTTATATGAAATGACAACTCATCTCATATACTATATATATAAATATATATATATCAAATATATGGCCAATACAAAATGTGATTCTAAATAAGAGGCGTAGACGGAAAGAAATCCAAATAAGGTGCTTTAAAAAAAAAAAAAAAAACACACAACAACTTATCTAAGTTTTACTATACTGATTTTACTTTTCTCAAATGTTTATGCCATTTACTTTAACTATACTATATGTATTGCCTTACAAATGTGAATATTGTTGCAACAACTGAACTTGATTAATAACAATAATGAACCCCTAAAGAAAACAATTTCCTATCTCGTCAAGATTATATAACATTGTGTCTTCAATAGCTTTTAGTCGAATGACATAATGCGTTTTTGTGACAAATCATTATTTCATTTAAAATCTGATTTGTAGATCGACCATTCGGAGAATATGAGAACTACGATACTCACCAAGGCGTCGGCGTCACACTTTGGATCAGGTTTTACATATATCATACCATAGATCAGTTACTGATAGATACATTACATTGAAACTTTCTACAAGGCTTTCCAACCAGCACACATATGTACATTTACAAGTAAGATAACTATATCCATTTTTTACTTAGAAATTCTGGTTAAAGTTTTGCGTGCAACTGCATTCAGTGTCCATATCTCAATAACTCCTTGAAGCATTGCATTGAAACATTATACAACCCTCTCAACCACCAGACCTTATATATTATCCAGTTCTTGTTTATCATCACAGTGTGACCTATATGGTGCACACACAAACGTGCGATCCTAAAACTTATAAGCGTTGGAATAGTCGAGCGCGCTATCTTACATCTGTTGTTATAATATACCACCTATTACTCATTTTAACTGTGGATACGCCGTAACCAGAACATGCGATAATTCGAATTGATCGGTAAACTATTTCTTAGAACGGATGACCTTTGGAAACAGCGTAGCAGCAAATCGGATTACATATACGAATACTCAGAATAGCTGATATGCTGCTTTCTTTATATGATGTTATCATATGACGTAATGATCCCAATACACACTTATGTATAAATGAATTCAAAACTGACAAATATATTTATGATAAATTCATGGAACACTTGAACACTTCGATCAATCGAAGTTGTTTTTGGACTGTTTAAAACCAAGTGTTGAAGAATAAGATAAACGATACATTTACGCAGAGTCTACAACATTGGTTTGGTGTTTTACGCCGCTTTAAACAATTTTTCAGTTATAACACGGCGTGTCCTTGGTAAGTTATCAGTTCTACTGGTCCATTTATCCTGACACCATACAGTTTGTCGTAATGCTAACCCCGCAACCTTGATCGCCAAGGTAGGCCGCCGCCATTACTACAAATTCTAAAGTCTTAACATTTAGAGTAAACATTAATTATCCATCATAAGTTACAGTTTACATTTTGTTTCGCGAATGACCTTATAAAAAGACAACCTCAATCTGAGAAAAACACCTGTGCATTAACCACGAGAAATAAACAAATCATTTTCGTTCATAAGAATCAACAATTAGTGCCATATGCTCTCAAAGGTGCTAATGATATAATAGTTAAATAATTAAGTTCTGGGTTTCTGATGGATCTTCAAAATATAACAATACATATGTACATCATAATCTATGGGTGAAACATAATCATAGCAGATCCAGATAGAATTTCTGTGACGTTTTTTCATTATGAAAAAGATGTATACGAACGGAAAATTGATTGGATACAATTAACCCTTTCCCACAAACAGACGCTTTCTGACGCCTCCGCAGCAGGCGAGTATTAAACATTACGGTGAAAGGAGAAATTACAAATCATGAGTAATTTCTTATTTTCAAACAACGTTTTCAAATATACTTAATAATTATTCTATCATTTATAGATTATTTCCATGTAGATTACTACATGTTTCCTAAAAAGTTTCCTGCATATTTAGTGTATGTGGGAAAGGGTTATATTGGTTCATAAACAACATAGAGGAATGACACGTCGGATAATAAACACGAAAAGATTTAAACCACGTCATAAGAAAACAGATTATCTTTGCATGGCCGTTTCCGACATGCAGGCCCTTTTGGACCTATCTGCAACAGACGACTTTTGAGATCAATGTTTTTTTTACAAAAGGAAACATTTCTCATTACTAGCAATATCTCGTGGATCACACTCTTCTATTCAATAGTGCTTTCATTTATACAGATGTTCGATAGTTTTGTTGTTTGAAAGCCCTCTACTGGAGATGTGTTGGGAAGCGTTAAGGTATCACGTAGATGTAAAGACGTGAACTCAGTAGGGCTAATATTGTAGCTTTATTTGTAAGGATTTTAAAACCACTAGGGCTGTTTTACATATAATGTGGTCTGCGAAGGCTCTTGTTAGAATATGAGAATTTACACGCTCGACCAAGTCTTCACTGTTCACATATGCATCAAGACTCACTTTTTATGTCCACGGGTTGCGAGTTCGAACCCCAGCTCGGCCGGCGTTTTTTCCGACGTTTGAAAAAAGATACTGTAACAAGCGTCACTCGTTTACTCGTCTACCTACAATGGTCTATGTGGAAAGGCAGCCTGTTGCTTTGAAAGAATGGTACCAGAACACACGCGAGAACGTGAACTGACCACCGTGATATGAAGGAATGGTACCAGAACACACGCGAGAAGGTGAACTGACCACCGTGATATGAAGGAATGGTACCAGAACACACGCGAGAACGTGAACTGACCACCGTGATATGAAGGAATGGTACCAGAACACACGCGAGAACGTGAACTGACCACCGTGATATGAAGGAATGGTACCAGAACACACGCGAGAACGTGAACTGACCACCGTGATATGAAGGAATGGTACCAGAACACACGCGAGAACGTGAACTGACCACCGTGATATGAAGGAATGGTACCAGAACACACGCGAGAACGTGAACTGACCACCGTGATATGAAGGAATGGTACCAGAACACACGCGAGAACGTGAACTGACCACCGTGATATGAAGGAATGGTACCAGAACACACGCGAGAACGTGAACTGACCACCGTGATATGAAGGAATGGTACCAGAACACACGCGAGAACGTGAACTGACCACCGTGATATGAAGGAATGGTACCAGAACACACGCGAGAACGTGAACTGACCACCGTGATATGAAGGAAAATTGCTGAAAACGGCGTTAAACCCCTATCAATTAATCATAATCACGTGACTCTGCTTTATTCACCTTTGTACAAACCCTAAAATATAAACGTGAAACATCCGTGAAATTACAAATGAGCGCTGCTCCAGGAGGAAAACCAACATTTTCGTAATTATTACACATGAAAACAAAATATCTGCCTGTCCATCCTTGCTTTCGGATCGAGATAGACACTGTATTTTAGAAGTTTCTTGAAAACCTATGACCTATTGACGAACAGTGCAGAGCATTGATGGTGATTTACGTATAGCACAGCTGACATAGTAACCCTTCAATGGTTTCGGGGCCGAGGTGAATCAGAGCCCAATTGGTTTCATTTTTAAAATTTCTTTTTCTGTGAGAAGTTGGGAGTATATTCACGTTGAATCAAAAAGGAAACTGTGTATTACTGACTGGGATTATTGATGAGCCACTTTGTTTTGACAGGTATTTTAATTGCATAATAAAGGATGGAGTATCCCGCCCAGGTCTGAGTATGATTCTGAACAATGTTATGATTCTGTTCCTTATAATGAGCTGTTAATTACGATCTGCAAACATTATCAGAAATGGGGCCTTGATCGTACACTTGATGTGATTTTAAATGTATATTCGAAAAATATCTAAGAGAAAACAGGCTACATCTAGACATTTGGAGATGAATTAAGATACGAATTTGAAAACATTGCGTGAACAATTAATATTGCTCATGATTAGCAATTCTTCCATTTACCTCCATCTTGCAAAAAGGTATAAATTGGCTTTTGTGAACAATATAGATTCAGATTAGGATCGTTAATTGACTTGTCTTTGCTAATAATAAATACATAAGTAGCGAACAATGTAGTTCAAGATAGAACTGCACGAATTTGCAAGCTGCTCTTGTTCTACATTGTCTTTGCCAAAATGGTTAAATGTCGTTCATAACAGGCTTCGTAAATGTCGTTTACGTTCGCATTAAGCTGGTTGAGGGTTGATCATGCATTACGGGAGAAAAAACGAGTTAAAAAATCATTTGCCAAAATGGTTAAATGTCGTTCATAGCCGGCTTCGTAAATGTCGTTAACGGTCGCATTAAGCAGGGTGAAGGTTGATCATGCATTACGGGAGTAAACGAGTTAAACAATCATTTGCCAAAATGGTTAAATGTCGTTCATAGCCGGCTTCGGTGAGAGGGTTGATCATGCATTACGGGAGAAAAAACGAGTTAAAAAAATCATTTGCCAAAATGGTTAAATGTCGTTCATAGCCGGCTTCGTTAATGTCGTTAACGGTCGCATTAAGCAGGGTGAAGGTTGATCATGCATTACGGGAGTAAACGAGTTAAAAATTCACTTGCCAAAATGGTTAAATGTCGTTCATAGCCGGCTTCGGTGAGAGGGTTGATCATGCATTTAGGGAGTAAGCGTGTTAAGAATTCATTATTCGAGTAACCATGTGTTAACTCGTGAATTCTTGAGTATTCGGTCTTAATTGTTTTCTTACATGTAGGCATTTGTGTAATTGGGGAACACTCAAGATACAATGTTAATCTAATGAATTTCAATGATTCCTCTTCTAATAGAGGAATGATTGCAATAATATACCATTAGCATCCATAGCTTTACTCTGTGTACTATCCATGCTTGGTATGAGAAACGTAAACTGCTAAAGGTCAAAGGTTTCTTGCCAAGCGAGAACTGTAGGAAAATACCAAATTGAAGCAAACATCATTTGAACCCTTTTCGTAAACGAAGCATTTTCTGTCCAATCTATGGAGAATTCTAAGATGCCCCTATAGAACGTTCATGGTCAACAAATAATTGAAACGTGCCTCTCATGGCAAACAATGTCTGTCGAACGCCTTTCACATACTGTCTTAATCGTGGAAGATTGCTGCTTACATATATTCCAGGATTAACCTTTTCCCACCTATCAAGATCAACCTGCACATATGTGCAGTCTAAAATCGCTCTATTTTGTTTACTAGATATTGATAAAATCTGAGCAACACACTTCTCCATGGATATATAAGAACTTGTCAACTTACAAGAATGTCGATAGCACTTTAACAAATACAGCGAGATAAGGGTTACGAATCAGAGAATCTCGTATTTTGTTAACGGATGCAGACAAAAACCAGTACCTAAATGACCATTAGCCGGAGTTCTGAAAGGTGGCCCATAAATCGAGTGGTAAAAAGTTCCTTTAATTAAATCCAAGTAGAAAGCACTTACTGGTTCTTCGTTATTTGGTTGTTCGTTATTTTCCTTTTTCCTGTTTACTTCAATATATCTGTTTTTGTTACTACATGTACTTAAAAAATACCGTGATTGTGATGGTATCAATGAAGACAAATAATGAGAAGCATTGTTAACGCCCGTTTTAGAACATATGTTAAGGTTATCTTCTACAAAACAATACACAATATAATTTGTTATTGCTACCATTTTTGGAGAAATCGTAGAATAAGTTTATCTATACCCAAAGAAAATATTCAATTTCGATAGAAGAAAAAGAACAAATATCTAACATACAAAAAATACTTACTGACATCTAGGTTTTTATAGACACGTTCAGTAATAATATAAATTAGTATTGAACAATGAATGCTTTAAGCTTGATGTTAAACAATACTGATCGTCGTTTAGAAATCTGACACAGTTAAATTGGCGAATATAACTGGACACAAAGATTCACAAAACTGAACGTGAACTGTCATAACATTCTGTTGATACTCGAATTGACGACTTTTAAAATATTTAGTATACACATACACTTGACAATTACTTGATTGTTGTATAAATAATGCAAAAGAACAAGCATATGAAATCAGTACTGTCAAATAATCCTGGAAGTAAAAAAGAGAGACTGGAGACGCCAAACAAACCAATTATTGAATTTGAATTGAAATAGCCGAGTTTCGCAACGCCGGAAGTTGCAACAAATATAATTGAAGAAGATAATATAACTCAGGGAAGATTTGTTTCCTTTATGTTCATAAACAAGAGACAAGGTAATAAATACATCTATAACATGATTAACACTACTGCAGTTAATGAGTCTTTTCTTCGACATTTCTGTCATCGAATCTGTCAAATTGCGTATTCTGCTGAAGTGTCTTGGTGATCATTCCATTGTTCCTTTAATGACTATTGTTTGAAGAAAAAAAAAGGCAAAACAACGAACCTACTTGTTATTGTGACAAAATATTTTTTCGTTCAATATTTTGTCAATTCAAAGTCTTAACCTTACATGAAAGTAAGATTATCGCTTTAAGATGTTCCTCCTCTGCCATGTAAACTTGGATTTTAACGCATTCGTTTTCGTTTAACTCGCCAAAGGCATTAACTTTAAAACCTGATCAAGAAACAAATTACCAATAGGTAAAGCACAATTAAATACTACGATCAAACTATCGCATATTCCTATTTGATAAACTCTTCTCCAAAAAGACAATAATACTCCCTCACATACAATGTAATCTTCAACAGACACCTTCAAAGACCTCTGTGCACAGCTATAGGCAATCTCTCTCAAAAGTATAGCATTGGTTAAAGTTCTGGCCAAAATGTACATAATGAGGTAATCAGTCCAGGAACCTACAACTAAACTCTATACTCCTGATCAGTCATACTGTTTTCGAAATTGGTTTGCCGCAATGCGTCAAATTACGCCTACAAATGGGAAAGGGTTAGTTGACTGTATAGACGATCATGTCCGAACAGAAATACAACACGCAAATCACACATCAAGTATACCGTGAGAGTCAATGGGGTTGTCGTCTACAATATTTCCGTACTTACTTGTAGTACGACATGAGTCATGCCAGAGACATATACATACACTAGTTGATAACTTAGTAACATGACTAACACATCTCATCGTACCCGCGATATATTCGCGAGATTTGTTCTTTGTGAAGCCCGAGTATCCTATCTCTGTATATATATATATATATATGTCTCTGGTCATTCCAACCATTTAGATAAAGTCCATTTACGGTAGAATACCCAGGTTTCTTCCACTAATTCCCAAAGGTGTCAAACATTGAATTTGGTCGCTGTGACAGTATTAAAATAAAGCTGCGTATGTAGAACATAATCATTTCCAAACATTAGGTTATAATTATATATTTGTCGCTATTCGTGACCTATATATCGATTTGAACACACATGGTTCAACGTCAAACTAATTACATTACAGAACAAGACGATTTTTTTTATGCAGAGCATCAAAGACGCCGCGCATGATTTTGAAGCATGACTTAAAGGAAGCAGATGCAGTTCAGTACATTTAAATAACGTTTTAACAGACAGGATGTAAATATTTCGAACAAGAAGGTCAAATGCCTCTTTATTTAAAAAAAAAGAAGACCAAGATGTGCCTACATTGCTAACCTGGCTACCATAGCCTATAATAAAAGGTTACCAAGAGCAGAAAGGGTCAGTTTTGACGTAGGGATAGACGTTTAATATGCTGCGATCTATGTGATATTCAGCATGTTAAGTTTAGTCGTGAAAAGTTAGGTTTAGTCCTGAAACCATTTGGTTTAGAGTTTGCTTAACATTGACTGCAACTATAATGTGTCATACAAGCTGAAGTTTTTTAACTTCTTACCAATAAACGGTTTTATATATGATCTTTTTAAATCAATAAGATAAAAAAAAAGACATATATAGGTGCTTAACTATTAACATATATTAAGGTATAATGCCTCTAGTTATAATTATGACACAAGCTTTGGAGGAGAGCAGGGAGTCTATTCTCCTTCCAGTTTAGCAGAAGTATAATAACAAAGACGGGAGGAACTAAACACAAAATACGAAGTAATTTTAAAAAGTTCAAATGTAATTTTATATACATGTATTAAAATATTTTTTGTGAGCTTAGATTTAGTAGAGGTAGCGAATTGGGAAATTATTAAAGTTCCTTGTTCGAACATGCCAATGGGATTAACTACCCGAGTCTAACGGTTCACAATGTCAAAATATACAATAAGTAAGTAAATTGTTTATTAGTGTGACATGTGTTACAAAGCATTTATAATATACATTTATTCTTAAATAATTATTATTAACTCCCTATGGGCCTATAAGTCACCAAAACATATATATTTCATAATATCATACAAATATACAAGCTATATATATACAACAAAGTGTGTTCGGACGGGCAAGTAGTCATTTAATTCGGTCGTATACACAAATGTAGAAATCATTTCATAATAAATAATCAAATTATCTAATATATAAATGAAGATTTTATCTTAGAACAGAGTAGAGTAATAATTCTGTTTCATATGATCAAAACCTTAACAAATAATTGTGGGGAAAAGTGGATATAGATTTTTACAGGAAATATATATCCATTCACCAAAATGCTTTTAAAGGTTGTCTGTGTGTAGCATCGAAATATATCTACTTGTGATAAAATGCTCATTTAGTTGAACAATATACTCCGTCTCAGCATATACGCATAAACTAAAAACTTGGCTAAGATACCTAAGATACTTTTGGATAAGCTCAATAAATTGCTCTTGGTGAGACATTAATAGGAATTGGTTGATATATATATTACTGTAAATATCGTTTCTTATTCTGTCATATAATGTACACCTCAATATAAAATGCTCTTCACTTTCTAATATGACAGTAAAATGCCTGATCTCTATAAGGTTATGACAGTAAAATGCCTGATCTCTATAAGGTTATGACATAATATCACCTGAAACTATAAACACAGATATAACACCGATTTAAGGAACCGAAATATCAGGGAATCATTTTCCGCCTGCATTTTAATATCGTTTTCACTTCAATCTTTTCACACAATATAATCTATATTATCAACATTTTTTGCAATTTAAGAATTCTTCAGTGGTAATGTCATGTTTAGCTGTCTTGGAGGATAAGGGCCAATCGCAAACAATATTTAAGTAAAACAGGAACATTATCCCTTGCTAACATACACCAACTCTGAAGCAGACAAATTAAAAACATCTTGGCAAATGAAAAATATCTGAAAGTAATATTCTAAAAATTGAAAAGAGTTGAACACATTGAGGCAAAAGGACAAATTGTTCCTTTTATTACTATATTTTCAAAAGTGGTCTGCTGCAGAGGCGTCCTAATGCGTCTGTTTGTTGGAAATGGTTAAGGTACACTAGCCCCGTATTCCCTAAATCTCGCCAATAGTCTAGAACATTAATTTATAAGTCATTTAAATTATACTGAGCATGGATAGCTAAATGATTTAACAAAAGTACGTGAATAGTTTGTAATACCATTATACAGATGACGTAATGGACCACAATTCATCATTCATTTAACGGGAAGAACACGCCTGAAATGATTTAACAAAAATACGAGAATAATTGCGAAGCACTACAGTTACGAAAAATGTGTGATTACGCGTCATGTAATACCATTTGTTCAGATGACGTGATGGAACACAATGAATCATTCATTTAACGTAAAGGACACGCCTGGAATCTCATTACTGTGTGAAATAAAACACTTATCAAATTAATAAAAAATATATTACGGAGGATATCCAAAGTAATTCACAATGTACCACGTAATGTCACAATATCGACATCGTGGGCGTTCAAGCGTTTCCACCTTCAACTGAAAATCCCAGACAAATGGCGATAGTATGGCAATGCGACAATATATAATCATCGAGCTTTATTGAGTCTGTCTTCTGTTATTGTAGGGGGGTACAACAAGTATAGGATTTAATGTCTTGTCACGTTTGTGAATTACTTTTGTGTTTTCCTATGGCAGGAGAGTCTCACCATATTGTCTCGAGTGTAAAACATGTCCAGAGCCAGGCATATATGTAATCGGTCACAGACGAAACCATTTTGACAATTTGATTAGATCAGCCCTTTACCACATACGAACGCATTTTTACACTTACGACTTACCCAAAATATCATGAACTGTCTGCTTATTGATACACGAATTGGGTTGAAGGTTTTCTTCCATAATCATCGACTTTGGCACTAGGGTTCTCGTTTGAAATTAAAACTGTGTTTTGGACTATCAACCCTTATCCACATGCAGACATATATTGATTCATCTGCAGCAGACGACTTTTGAAATGAATGAGCAATTTCTCCTTTTGTCACAATGGTATCTTCTCTATTTTCTTATAATTCATTCATCGATAAATTTCACAACTGTTTGTCTACATGTTTTCAAAGTCTGCATGTGGGGAAGGGCTAATCTTCAATGGCAGTTTTGACAATATAATGATATAAAATGTCCTGTTGAGAAACTGTATTCAATGGTTTAACACTTTTGTGTCTTCAATTGTCTTGTTTCATGTGAAATAGAAATCCATCTGATATTAAACATTATAGAATAACCAACATACAATTGACAAATTTGAATACATTTGATGATCAGTGTGATCAACTTGAATTCTTACAAAAGAAGTGCGCCAGATTCCAATCTTATTCAAGCTTTATCGTTCCTCCTGCGTCGACACAACTTGTAATATGAATGTGTAGAACGCCAACCAATGTCTTGTAGACAAAGTGCGATTCAATGAACGCTAAATATTCTCTGAAATTGTAGTCTGCAACATTTCCACTTTAATTACATATCGTCTGCTCTCAAAGATGAAGTGTATACGAGTTGATAATACGGGCAATATTGCTTGTGCTCGTCGATAGCAATGTCTTTCGTTTTGTCTTTTTTCGACGCCGAGTTGTCAAAAGAGAATTTTTTCTGACAACTTCTTATATATTTAAACTTGTTCAAATTACAAATACGCCGTTACACTATTCCGAAACGCCAACTTTTCCCCCATGAACAGTCTAAAATAGTAACTTCTTTGCGACTGTTATCCAGTTGTAGATGGACTTTTGAATCTATATGCCGTCCGTGAGAAACTATGATTACAATTTGACATTTCTGAACATTGTGTTTTCAGACCACACTGTCTATCTATTCAGGACTGAGGTTTATCAAAATCAGCACAGATTGTCATAAGCTTTTAACAAGCATATGCATGTTATATTGATCAGACCTGACACATAATGTACCTTTTCCTACGGATGGGCTCATAATTATAGAATTATAGAAAACGATTTTTTTTTTTCGAGGGGGGGTTCTCTTATTTTTCTATATCAGCAGTACCAAATAAGTCTTCTTCATTGAAGGGATATTTAAAGAGCACGGTAGCAACGAGTTTTGTAATAAAAAAAGTCTTGCAATAAAGTATTGCAAAACGCGTTGCAATGACAAAAATTGTAATAAAAGTCTTTACAACGAGAATTGCAATAAAAGTGAGTTTTGCAATAAAACCACTCCAAAGATTTAGAACTCGACTTAACCCCCCACCCCACACAAACCTTATACACGCGGCTGACTCGGCGAGAAAGGATTTATGGAATATTGATGGTCTCACTTAGATACACAACAGAGAATACGTTTTATGTATGTTATGCCCCAAACATAATATATTCAAGAAAATCTAACCATTTCTCAGCATAACAGAGTAAGATTAAGCGTACGTTTGGTGTTAGACATTGACGATTTCATGTCATAGTAAATGTTCTATCCCAAATTAGTACGTACATAAACCTAATAGGTCTATACCAATGTCATAAAGTGTGTGGTTTATTAAGGTTATAATTTAATCGGACGTACATTGGACCAATGCATTAAAATCCGTTGCAGGCAAACAGAATATATATATATATAAGAGTATAATAAACACGAACACTCACAAACCCTGTCACGCGACAGGATCAAGGATCAGCAGCAGTGTAAGATAAATAGTTTGAAGTAAATGTTTATGAATTCCCATGACAAATCATGTACATCCTGTAATAAGTTCTTCTTAAATAATTTGTCTTATTTAGACCTTTACCCACACAGAACAAATTTGAAACCATCGATGCAAAAATATGAAAAGTAAATGAGTGTTTTAGAGATGAATATAATTGAAAATATTATGGCAAAATCCGGAATTGCTCATTATGACAAATTTCCCCTTTTGGCACATTGCTTACAATTGACGCAGATGTTTCCAAAACGCGTCTTCAAGTGGGAAAGGGTTAGAAGAGGAATGGCGTCAAATTTATTCTAAAAAATACTCGAGCTTCGACCTAATTAGGTATCATTGACACACACGATTTATCACGCTTTTATTTTCAATAAGACTGCCGACAGTTTGTCCTCGATATTGTTCATGAAAAGTAGATTGTGATGTCTAGAATAGGATCTATTGTTTGGTGTATTACGCCGCATTCAACAATTGTTCAGTTATATCACTACGTTTCAATGGTATGGGTAAGTTACCAGTACTACTGATCCATTTATCCTGCCACCAGCAAGTCAGTCGTAATACAGCATTGATTGATTGGGGTTTAACGCCGTTTTCAACAATTTCTCAGTTATATCACGGCGGCCAGTTCACCTACTCAAGCATTTCCTGGTTTTCTCACACCAGTACTCTACACAACAATCTTCCCAAGCAACTGGCTGCTTTTCCACATAGACTTAGCCCATTGGTGGAAGACGAATGACGCATGTCGCATTGACTTTTGTCATTCGTCGGAAAGAAAGTTGGCCGAGCCGGGATTCGAACTCACAACCCCTGGATTGACAGCCCGCGTCGCTACCGACTGAGCTACCGGGGCTCGGCCCCCTCGTAATACAGCAACGCTGAGCGCCAAGGAGGGAAGCTATTACAACCATTGTTAATGTCTTTGGTATGACCCGGCGACTAGAATAGGACACCTCGTTCTTAATTTTTATTACGTGATAGATAGTTTTCAATAACCTCGTATGGCTTTATTGCCACTTAATTTACAGATCAAGTTTCAAATCATTTCAAGACAATTTCTCAGGGGTAAATCAAGCATACAACCCATCAGATATTAATACTGCATTTTACAGATCTAGGTTTCTTAGTATCTTATTCAATGATTTTGAAATGCAAAACATAAAAATCATAGCAGTATGAAACTCGATTATTGATGCATTCTCCTTCAATTTATTTGAAGTCTTTTTCAGTTATATAAAAAAAGTTTTGTTCAATGCTATTTAATTTAATCAACATCTTTAACAGGTATTTGCGAAAATGTTTTTATAGTCGAGCCCCAAAAAGTCAGTTAGTAACCCTTTTATTGAGTAAAACGTTAGTTTATATATAAGAAGTGAACTTACTTACCTACTTTACTTTATAAATTGATAGTTTTAAGGACAAAGCTCAATCCATCTCCATGCAATTGAATTCAACACCTTTAAACCATAGCATGTCAAAGTACTAGAACTGGTATTAAAGTTCAAAAATGATTATATCTATTTCGTTTTTGTAGAAAGATTGAAGACATTGTACAAGACTAAAAGTAGACTACACATGAGCCGCGTCCAGCGATTTTTGGGTCGTAATTCACATCTGCGTACAGCGAAGACACATGTGAGCATGTGTTTACTTACAGTCTCGTCAGAGACTTGCTTCAATGTCCGTCTACATCAGGTGAGCCAGTGTTTCCGCACAGTCTCGGCAGAGGCTTCAATGTCCGTCTACATCAGGTGAGCCGGTGTTTCCTTACAGTCTCGTCAGAGGCTTCAATGTCCGTCTACATCAGGTGAGCCAGTGTTTCCGCACAGTCTCGGCAGAGGCTTCAATGTCCGTCTACATCAGGTGAGCCTGTGTTTACTTACAGTCTCGTCAGAGGCTTCAATGTCCGTCTACATCAGTTGAGCCTGTGATTACTTACAGTCTCGGCAGAGGCATCAATGTCCGTCTACATCAGGTGAACCAGTGTTTCCTTACAGTCTCGTCAGAGGCTTCAATGTCCGTCTACATCAGGTGAGCCAGTGTTTCCTTACAGTCTCGTCAGAGGCTTCTATGTCCGTCTACATCAGGTGAGCCAGTGTTTCCTTACAGTCTCGTCAGAGGCTTCAATGTCAGTCTACATCAGGTGAGCCAGTGTTTCCTTACAGTCTCGGCAGAGGCTTCAATGTCAGTCTACATCAGGTGAGCCTGTGTTTCCTTACAGTCTTGTCAGAGGCTTCAATGTCCGTCTACATCAGGTGAGCCAGTGTTTCCGCACAGTCTCGGCAGAGGCTTCAATGTCCGTCTACATCAGGTGAGACAGTGTTTCCGCACAGTCTCGGCAGAGGCTTCAATGTCCGTCTACATCAGGTGAGCCAGTTTTTCCTTACAGTCTCGTCAGAGGCTTCAATGTCCGTCTACATCAGGTGAGCCAGTGTTTCCTTACAGTCTCGTCAGAGCCTTCAATGTCAGTCTACATCAGGTGAGCCAGTGTTTCCTTACAGTCTCGTCAGAGGCTTCAATGTCAGTCTACATCAGGTGAGCCAGTGTTTCCTTACAGTCTCGCCAGAAGCTTCAATGTCCGTCTACATCAGGTGAGCAAGTGTTTCCGCACAGTCTCAGCAGAGGCTTCAATGTCCGTCTACATCAGGTGAGCCAGTGTTTCCGCACAGTCTCGTCAGAGACTTCAATGTCAGTCTACATCAGGTGAGCCTGTGTTTCCTTACAGTCTCGTCAGAGGTTTCAATGTCCGTCTACATCAGGTGAGCCAGTGTTTCCGCACGGTCTCGGCGGAGGCTCAAATGTCAGTATACATCAGGTGAGCCAGTGTTTCCGCACAGTCTCGTCAGAGGCTCCAATGTCCGTCTACATCAGGTGAGTCAGTGTTTCCTTACAGTCTCGTCAGAGGCTTCAATGTCAGTCTACATCAGGTGAGCCAGTGTTTCCGCACAGTCTCGGCAGAGGCTCCAATGTCCGTCTACATGTAATGAATCCTTTCTGCATCTCTTGACAAAGACATTGATGAGGTCCTGTCACGGAGAGTCAATAAGACTTCTATTGGTGTAAGTCACGGAGAGTCAATAAGACTTCTATTGGTGTAAGTCACGGAGAGTCAATAAGACTTCTATTAGTGTAAGTCACGGAGAGTCAATAAGACTCCTATTGGTGTAAGTCACGGAGAGTCAATAAGACTTATATTGGTGTAAGTCAAGGAGAGTCAATACGACTTCTATTGGTGTAAGTCACGGAGAGTCAATAAGACTTCTATTAGTGTAAGTCACGGAGAGTCAATAAGACTTCTATTAGTGTAATTCAAGGAGAGTCAATAAGACTTCTATTAGTGTAAGTCACGGCGAGTCAATATGACTTCTATTAGTGTAAGTCACGGAGAGTCAATAAGACTCCTATTAGTGTAAGTCACGGAGAGTCAATAAGACTTCTATTAGTGTAAGTCACGGAGAGTCAATAAGACTTCTATTAGTGTAAGTCACGGAGAGTCAATAAGACTTCTATTGGTGAAATTTAAGGAGAGTCAATAAGACTTCTATTGGTGTAAGTCACGGAGAGTCAATAAGACTTCTATTAGTGTAAGTCACGGAGAGTCAATAAGACTCCTATTGGTGTAAGTCAAGGAGAGTCCATAAGACTTCTATTGGTGTAAGTCAAGGGGAGTCAATAAGACTTATATTGGTGTAAGTCAAGGAGTGTCAATAAGACTTCTATTGGTGTAAGTCACGGAGAGTCAATAAGACTTCTATTAGTGTAAGTCACGGAGAGTCAATAAGACTTCTATTGGTGTAAGTCAAGGAGAGTCAATAAGACTCCTATTGGTGTAAGTCAAGGAGAGTCAATAAGACTTCTATTGATGTAAGTCAAGGAGAGTTAATAAGACTTCTATTGGTGTAAGGTTTGTATGAAGCTTAGTACTACTGGAAGTGAGATAAAGGGTTAATACGTTTTCTGGTTGACTTCATTATTGGTTGTGGTAGAAATTGCTATCAAATAATTTGTAAAATAATTGCAATGTTTCTTTACCTAATGATTAGAAAAGATAATGGAAATAACTATTTTGTTAGAGTAATGAATACAAGAATGCGATAAGGGTAACAATAGAATCTATGATTGGAGTACTTGTACTAATTATTATTTATTTTCAGGTTACCATTGCGAATGTAATACATCGAAGACGTCTCGCGGATGTATAAATGTAAGGAGGAATCGGTAAGCTTAAACTGGTTTCTCAAATACAGGTTGCACGTTATCTTATTATCGCAGAGCGTCGTTTGGAAGAAGTAATCAGACACATGGATTGCAATGGTTAAACACCAGGGCAGCCGCTCAAAATCATAAACCATACACAGTACCGGTTTTATTGTTCTCTAGGCTCCAGAATCGTTTCCAGAATGCTGCCAAATTACGAAACCGACTTTAAGAATACCGCTGATGTAAGGACTGTCCGTCGTGAAACGTGTCACGAATTGTTTTCGTGAAAACTAATTTCAGTTTCCGAAGGTCAGCCATTATGCATCTCTCTGAGGCAAAGTCACACAAGGGAGCGACTTGAATGGGCCCGTGACCCCATGTCACCGCGACCCTTCAGGACTGGACATCGGTCCCCTTCTCTGATGGGGTTCCGAGTCCATTTCACAGATTGGCGATGTGAGAAAACTAGATATATAAGAAACAGCGATTTCCCTGTGTGTATAGCTTCGTTACGGCGGCGGTTTCAGTTATGATATGGTTGGATATTAGCGTCCAGGAAAGCGCGCACGCACATAATTGACGGCAGGATTATGGCTGGATATTTATGTGCGCCGCACACTGTGTTATCTGTCGAGATTTCATTTTCATGGACGAAATATCCGTGTTCATTGGGCGAGTACCCGATCGAGTATCGTTCACATAAACTCGACGCTCGATAGATAAC
>JASEVX010000004.1:90990958-91066576 GCA_031761405.1 Serripes groenlandicus
ACAACAACAACAATCAAACAACCAAAAAAAGTCCTCAAAGACCCCAATATTTTTTTCTTTTTCTTATACATTTCGTAGTTTGAATAACCTTGAATGATCCAACTTTATTGTCGATCAAACTGTATGTTACATAATCAAATTTGATTTTTGATTATTTGTTTTTGTTTTTTTTCTATCATGTTTATTTGAATTTTTAGTTTGCACATCCTTTTCCAGAAAGGGATTCCATTATTTATTGAAGAAGAAATATAATGGTGTCGAGTTATAGCTATGGTGGTATTGTTAAATACCGGAACAACTACACGAAACATCTACATAAAACAGTATACGCTGTAATGTGGTAGATTGCTAAAAAAAACACCAGAACGAGCTAAAAGTCACAAGGAGATCGCTGAAGGCACTGTAATGCTGACCCAGTTCAAACTTTACAGAAATGGAATGTTGTAATAATAGCACATGATAACATCTTGTTATCGACCATTGTTTGTAATTTCATTCCATTTTGGTTAATGGAGCTTTTCCGTGTAATATAACCCTCAATTTTTCGGGTTGCTATCATCTTCACGTCATATTTTTGCAGTGTGGAAACATGCTTTACGTATATATTACCAATGTTAGCCACTAGAAAATGACATTAGACACGAGTAGAGTGGTTACGCATATATTCCTAGATCCGACTGCATACAAAAACTTCCATTGGTTAAACCTGTTTAACATGTATACGAGCCATCCCGCGAGAAAACCAAACAGTGTGGACTCTGGGTAAAGTATTTGACCCGGATCAGCTTAAGCATGCCGTGGAGGCTAACCCGGACAGACACTTTTCGCCTCCTGTGAATTTTTTTGTTTCAGGAATCATTTCTCTATACCTCTATCCCCCTGATACGGACTGCGCAGGCTGATCTGGTCGATACATTACGCAGAGGCCATAATGTTGGTTTTCTCGCGGGACGGCTCAAATATTGTTTTGCACATCTGCATTAACGTCCTATGATACAAATGTGGAAAAGGAGTACATTGCTCATAATTTTTTTATTAATTGGGGTTTTACGCCGCTTTCAACATTATTTCAGTTATATCACGGCGACAATTCACTTATTCATGATCCCTGGGTAAACAAACCAGTACTAGGCTAGAAAATGTGCCTTGTCCCATTGGCACTCCACCATGACCGTAGTGCCGCGACTGGGTATCGAACCCGGGACAGCCGGTTTCGAAATCCCCGACGCTAACCACTCGACCACAGCGGATTCCACATTGCTCATACAAAGCTCTTTGTCACAATGTTTTTAACTTTAGTCAATACTCATACTTAGTCCTAGTGAATTCTCATACTGATCCAAGCATACAGGTTTTCATAGGCGTCTGCAGCTGATTTGTCATGTATAGTTGGTTTACACTTTCCCCCATACGACAATTCTGCAGCAGACGACTTTGAACATAATGTCAAAAAATAGAAAATCTCTATAACTGAATGGATAACCTGTGACTAAAAGTGGGAAACATTGACAAAATACGTTCAAAGTCGTCTGCTGCAGAAATGTCGTATGCGCGAAAGGGTTAAGGGTGATGGCTTTAATATCGGTTTCCATTTTGAATTTAAACTATCAACGTCACACGAAGGTTAATCTCATCCAACTGAGCCCGGGGGGATCACGGACCTCTAATCCACTGTTCGGGTCACTGACATTGACAAGACGACAAGAGTTATTGGTAGTTATACAACGGGCTGTTGAATACAACCTATTAATCCTTTCCCCCGTGTAGACGCATCGCATCTGCAGCAGTCGACTATTGTCATTAATCGTAATAAACAACAATGTTGTCAACTCTATTCAATATTTGAGCCGTCCCGCGACGTTATGGCATCTGCGTAATGTATCGACCCAGATCAGCCTGCGCAGTCCGCGCAGACTGATCCGGGCCGATACATTTCGTCTCAGGGGGATAGAGGTATAGAGAAATTATTCCTGAAACAGAAAATCCACAGGAGGCGAAAATTGTCTTACCAGGATAACCTGCGAGGCATGCTTAGGCTGATCCGGTGCATTACGCAGATGCCATTATGTTGGTTTTCTCGCGGGACGGCTTATATGTATAACTATTGTAAGATATGTTCCATAATTTTGCCTCTTTATGTTTTATTTTTAAAAGTACTCTGCATTATGTTTGTTCTACTGTATATGTGAAAGGAATTGTGACACTTAAAAAGACTATACATTACGATTCTACTCATCTTATTTATTCATTGTCAGATCGTTTTTTGTGATAAGAAAGAGAGATAACCATAGTAAGGTTTTTGTTTTATGTCGGTTTTATTCCACTTATGTACATGTTTGACTTTATTCCAATCAGGTGTAAGTACATCTTGACACACACAGTGTTCAACGTCTCTCTAGAATATGTTATATAACACATGTCTGCGGTCATTGGTCGCAAACAGCACGGAATCAGTCCAAACGTATAAAAAACACAACTGATTTATCGAACTACCCAGGGACACTATATTACTTGATATATTATATCTTGGTCATAAATTATATGGTGTACAATTTCGGAAATTTCCATGATGTTTTGCATAAAAAAGCACTCCATGTTACAAGAAACATACCGATAATAATCATGAAACCGAATCCCTGGTAAAAGCTTATACATGTTTTTTTGTTAAATATAAATATTTCTGAAATGGTCGAGTGCTTCGTTAGCCAAATTTGTTATCTGTTCGCACAAACAGCATGGCAAGTGTTTCGTTTGTATAGGTCATACATATTGCGTAATTTCAAATGGGTTGGTTGCAATAAAAGCTCGTTTTAGAGTATGTGTGTCCACTGAAGATTTTGACCGCCCTTCGTAACTACTCAGTCTTAATTGATTATGCACTGTTCGTTAATTAGTCACAGGAACATTCGTAAAAGAATGAATGATTTTGCAGAATTAATCTATTAATCTGACACGAGTCACAAACACCTTGGTCAGGTGTACGGCTCTAGTAGTGTTGTCTTATCAATTGTTTTCATGATCGTCTGCCTTGGCAGCATCGTCGATGTATCCATCTATCCATTACGCTGTCACTCACTGGCTAATTGGCAGACGACATGTGTATTTTTTAAATAATAATGATTCACCGTTTGGCATCAATATAGCTACTCTTCCGCGACTGATATAATCTACCGTGCCAAATAGCCCGTAATAAAAAAAAAACTGTTTTTGACTTTAACTCTTTTCCACTTACTTGCAGCAGACGACTTTGAAACCATAGTGACAAAAACCTTAAAGATCTCCATAAAAGATAGCTTTATTGTTAAATAAAGTTGAAACATTGTGGCCAAAAGAGAAATTGCTTATCATGAGCAATTTCACCTTTGGCCACAATGTTTTCAAAAGTCGTCTGCTGTTTTTGCGTCTAAATGCGTCTGCAAATGGGAAAGGGTTAAACTATGACAGTTTTGTCTCTAGCTGACACCATTGGATATGTGAAAATGCGTTTACAGGCTATGTGCAGGTTAATGTCATGAAGTGAAAGTGTTTGAAATATAATATCAATTTAAGAATATGACCTTATGGGCTAAGTAAACGTAGGGTGTATCATACTGGGCTGCATTCTGACTGGTTGCTAAAAAGGGTATGTCATACATGCACCCTTTTTTTTTATTAGATTTTGCTACCTGGAACAAAAGTAATTCAACATTGCAATAAAGAAGGATTCCCCGTTTGATATTCACTGACCTTAACACCTGGTCATAGAGTGCCAATGTTACCCTGCTTTGATATTCTTGACCACATAATGGTTGTTTTCACCAAGATTAAGAAAAATATGAATGAGAAGCACCTGAAATGTCGTGTTCATGGTTGCATGGCATTATATGGTGGTTCATCTAGGTTGTTTGAAGGGTTTTGGTCAGAATGTTCGCAAGTCAATGTGTAAACATGGCAAGGATACCATATAAGTTTGTTTTAATTGTCATAGATGTTATTTTATTCGTATGGGATGATCTAATGGGTTTATTCAAACTGTCCATTGAGTGAAAGAAGCCATTTCTCATAGGCCCGGAAGTTGTTTTGAAACTAATTGCGTCTCATGACCAATGACTTGCTTTTCCAAGATGTTGTCTCTATCAAGACATGAGTAGCCTATAGCTTTATACAAATCCTGTTCATGGAAATTGACAGAAGTTGGTTCAGCATGAGCCCATGATGACTTTTATCAGAATTAACTTAAACAATTTTGTTAACTCTTTCAGCGCCGAATTGTTTAAAGTAGACTCTTCCATGTTTAATATCCGGTGTCTCCATTTCTCAATTTATGAAAGTTATGGACTATTTTGATAACTAAAAGGCAAACAATACGGATTTCAGGTGAGACAGCTCGTTACGAGCTGACTCACCTGAATCTGCATTGTTTGTAAAATCCATAATATTGCCTTTGACGCTGAAAGAGTTAAACAATTTGTATTACACAAGGTCACTTTCCCCTGAAAGATTGACGTTTCTGTATAACAAGGGCTGTGAAGAGACACACTTCTATGGAACTTATAGACAGCCAGCCTATTCCGAAGCAAAACCGTCTGGCACCAAACTTTGAAAAGATGTCATCACAATTAGGTTGAACATTTTTTTTGACGTGTTAGAAATGAGTGGCCAATCAATTTAAGAGTTGAAACAATTCCTGAAACAGTGTCTCAGCCACAACACAATTTAATATCGACCCACAGGTTTCACGGGAAAGTAAAACATTTCCTGTCAAGTTTGACCCTTTCCCAAATACAGACGCTTTCGGACGCAATCGCAGCAGACTTTTGAAAACATTGTGGCCACATATGAGCTATTTCCCCTTTGGCCACAGTGTTTTCAACTTTATTTTACAATTAAGCTATCTTTTAATGAGATTTTTCAGGTTTTTGTCACTACGTTTTCAAGATCTTCTGCTGCATATTTTCTGTATGTAAGAAAGGGTTACGACTTTAATACCTGATGTAGACCAATTAGGACGTCTTTTTCTTTATATGATTGAGTTATTTTAGGATTATTCCTATACTGCTGAAATACTTAGGCTATATACTTCTAATAGCTATTTTTACAAGTCGGAGTCGAGAGATTTGCCCTGTCTCTATAACGTATATTGAGAGAAATTAGGACATTTAATTCAGAAATATCCTTTTTGACTTGTTTCTCAGTAGAACAAATTCATTGCGTGTGTAAAAGCATATCTTAGAAGGGATTGGCATACACAACATTTAACTTCCTTAGCGATATTGCCTCGCTTTAATTAAGCGTGCATTTTATCTTAAGCTTGCTTTAGAGCTTCCAATACAACTACTAATCTACTTTGCGTGTTCAGAGCGTGCAACTTTCCCTACTTTGTATACAAAAACCCATTTTAAATGACATCGCGATCCAATTAAACGGTTTCAGAGATTGTACTTAGAATGGATACAAAACCTCCATATTCTAATGTCAGTAATTGGAACATGCGACTGTGGGTCTAGGGAAAACAACGTTGTACATTGAAGCAGCTTGTCTTATATGATGCTATAGTGTTGATCTTTTCCCCACATTGAGATGTGTTTTGACGCAACTGCAGTAGTCAAGATTTTTGAAATATTGAGTATCTTACACCCTTTTAACATACTCAGGGACACTATATGCAATAAAGTGTCACTGACATACTGTAACACTTTTACTTTTATTTATAGAGATTTCCATATATTTTCGAAGATGTTTTTCTTAGGTCGTCTTCTGCAGATTCGTTTTATGTGGTGAAAGGGTTAAAAGATAAATATCATTATTTTTCTATGTGTGTTTGTTTTTTTGCGCTTAGCATTTAACCTTTACATGATGTGTTATTTATATGATCGTCTGTTTATAAGGCATCTCTCGGAAGGGAAAAAACATCAAGAATTTAGAAAAACCTTTTTAAACCTTTTTTTTTTTTTTTCATATAAAAATGCCGTCTTCTAAGGATGCACCTGACGTCGCCTGTATCATAGACATTGGCTTACCCTTTCCAACGTGCAGGCGCATTTTGGGGCTAATTTGAAATTAACCCTTTCAGCGCCGAATTGTTTAAAGTAGACTCTTCCCTGTTCAAACTAGGACTACTCTATTTTCATGTTATAGGATTTTTGGAATATTTGTATAACTCACATCCAAACAATGCAGATTTCAGGTGAGACAGCTCATTTGAGCTGACTCACCTGAATATGTATTGTTTGTAAAAACCTCAATATTGCCTTTGGCGCTGAAAGAGTTAAACAATTTGTATTACACAAGGTCACTTTCCCCTCTTCCATAGGATAATATTGACGTTACTGTATAACAAGGACTGTGAAGAGACACACTTATATGGAACTTATAGACAGCCAGCCTATTCCGAAGCAAAACCGTCTGGCACCAAACTCTGAAAAGATGTCATCACAATTAGGTTGAACATTTTTTTTTTGCGTGTTAGAAATGAGTGGCCAATCAATTTAAGAGTTGAAACAATTCCTGAAACAGTGTCTCAGCCACAACACAATTTAATATCGACTCACAGGTTTCACGGGAAAGTAAAACATTTCCTGTCAAGTTTGACCCTTTCCCACATACAGACGCTTTCGGACGCAATCGCAGCAGACTTTTGAAAACATTGTGGCCACATATGAGCTATTTCCCCTTTGGCCACAGTGTTTTCAACTTTATTTTACAATTAAGCTATCTTTTAATGAGATTTTTCAGGTTTTTGTCACTACGTTTTCAAGATCTTCTGCTGCATATTTTCTGTATGTAAGAAAGGGTTACGACTTTAATACCTGATGTAGACCAATTAGGACGTATTTTTCTTTATATGATTGAGTTATTTTAGGATTATTCCTATACTGCTGAAATACTTAGGCTATATACTTCTAATAGCTCTTTTTACAAGTCGGAGTCGAAAGATTTGCCCTGTCTCTATAACGTATATTGAGAGAAATTAGGACATTTAATTCAGAAATATCCTTTTTGACTTGTTTCTCAGTAGAACAAATTCATTGCGTGTGTAAAAGCATATCTTAGAAGGGATTGGCATACACAACATTTAACTTCCTTAGCGATATTGCCTCGCTTTAATTAAGCGTGCATTTTATCTTAAGCTTGCTTTAGAGCTTCCAATACAACTACTAATCTACTTTGCGTGTTCAGAGCGTGCAACTTTCCATACTTTGTATACAAAAAACCATTTTAAATGACATCGCGATCCAATTAAACGGTTTCAGAGATGGTACTTAGAATGGATACAAAACCTCCATATTCTAATGTCAGTATTGGAAACATGCGACTGTGGGTCTAGGGAAAACAACGTTGTACATTGAAGCAGCTTGTCTTATATGATGCTATAGTGTTGATCTTTTCCCCACATTGAGATGTGTTTTGACGCAACTGCAGTAGTCGAGATGTTTGAAATATTGAGTATCTTACACCCTTTTAACATACTCAGGGACACTATATATGCAATAAAGTGTCCCTGACATACTGTAACACTTTTACTTTTATTTATAGAGATTTCCATATATTTTCGAAGATGTCTTTCTTAGGTCGTCTTCTGCAGATTCGTTTTATGTGGTTTAAAGATAAATATCATTATTCTATGTGTGTTTTTGTTTTTGCGCTAAGCATTTAACCTTTACATGATGTGTTATTTATATGATCGTTTGTTTATCTCTCTCGGAAGGGATAAAACATCAAGAATTTAGAAAACCCTTTTTAAACCTTTTTTTTTTTTTTCATATAAAAATGCCGTCTCCTATGGATGCACCTGACGTCGCCTGTATCATAGACATTGGCTTACCCTTTCCAACTAATTTGGAATTAATAACCTTTTCCTGAACCCGATAACATTTGTTAGATAACTCGTTTGTAACCATTGCGGGAGGAGAGCATTTTATTTTCTATATCCTTTTTAAAAAGCATTATTGTCAAACCGCTAGATACGAGATATCAATCCAGCGGTCGTGGGTTCGAGCCACAGCTCTGTCATTCATTCTCACCGATGATCGATCAAAGGTTTTAAATGGTGACATTCACTAATTGACTAACTAGTCTATGTTGGAAGGTAGCCAGTTGTCTTGTAAGAATATTGTGTGGAGTATTGGTGCGAGAAAGCCAGGAACACACGTTAGATGAACTGCCCACTGAGATATACATGTAACAGAAATACCGTTGAAAACGGCTCTAATCTCAAATCAATCAATCAATCAGTATTTGTCGAGACTTTTTCCCCGCTGACATCAAGTTAGCAAACCATTTTTAATATCGAGAATCTTCTCATGCCACAATAAAATATAACTATTTAACCCTATATCTGCAGGTAACGTTGAAAACACCTGGGGCAGGGAATTTGGAAAATCTCAAGAAATAAAAGTTTAATTATTAAATAGAGTTGAACACATTTTGGTAACAAGAGAACTTGCTCATAATGAGCCATTCTCCGTTTGTCACAGATGCATCAAAATGCGTCTGCGTAGCTCATTCGGCGTTTTTTCTACAATTGTGTGGGTCACTGCATAAAGAGAAACATTTATGTTTTGAACGAATGCCTTTGAAACACGCAACTGAACGGATATATTGTTGTCGTATTAAAGAGGCCAGAGGTCCAAATCAATAGATACGACGTGTATTGTGCGTTTTATGTTCATGGCTTTAGCTGCTTTCTACAAGGATCTTTTAAACTGTTTAAAGAGGATTCATACTAGCTCATTGGTTTGCTGCAAGGGATGTCGCAAAGAAGCTCGTAAGGCGAAATACCGGCTCGGCCATTCGTTTTCCGATTATTGTCAAAGTGCCATTATTTGTTGTGACAAATGCCATTTGTCTTCCACCAAAGGTTTAACAGTAGTACATGTATATGATGGAATGGTAACCAGTAGCCTGGGAAGACTGTTTGACAGGAAAACGAGGAGACATGCGGAAAGAGGATCTGACCGTCATGATATAATTGACATATTGCTAAAAACTGCAATGACCCACAACAGAAGGGTACGTAAGCTGGCCGCCGAGCCCCGGTAGCTCAGTCGGTTGCGACGCGGACTGTCAATCCAGGGGTTGTGAGTTCAAACCCCAGCTCGGTTAATATTCTTTCCGACGTTTGATAAAAATCAATACGACAAGCGTAATTCGTCTTCGACCAAAGGGCTAACAGTCTATGTTGAAAAGCAGCCAGTTGCTTGGAAAGACTGTTGTGTGGAGTACTGGTTTTAGAAAACCAGGAAACACATGGGTAGGTGAAACTGTTGAAAACGGCGTTAAACTCCAACTAATCAATCAATAAGCTGGCCGTCGTAATATGCATGAACTATTGAAACACAACTGATCAGTTAATGAACTTAACGTAGAAAAGCAAAAGGCCTTTGCTTTGACAGTCTTGTAACTACCGAATAACGCGGAATGTTTCTCTCTTGTTTCGTAATAACGAGAAGGGTAACGGACCGTAACTGGCGAATCGGACATGTATTGGTACGAACCAGAACCAGAGGGGTTACAGTATCATCAGACGTAACATCTACCTATCTCACGAATGGTTGCACTCTCTTGTGAGACTGTGTGTGAGCACCGGCTCACTGAAGTCTTCCACTTTTCGCAACGAAAATGCAACGAAAGACCACTAATGGCCTGACGTGGATTAAATAAACTCGCGATACATGTAACTCGAAAATGTGAACATTCGAATTGTCGTTTAACTTGAATCGTTTCCTGGAACGGACATGTCTTTTGAAAACAGTGTAGATGCTGACTGGCACGCGTTTCATAATAAACACTGAAGCATTCATCTTAATTGCAAACGTACTTTTCACAACGTTGAATCCAAGATGATGTCATTCTCAAACGGATGTAAATGCTAAATTCATTGTTAACGCTAAGTTATTTGAGTTTAGTGTAACCGAGTCTTGCATACTTCACAGATAGGTGGCTAGTTATAATGTTAACTAGGTATTGTGTTTGTGACCACACTCGCTACGTTTCATGTTTAAAAAGACAGCTTAAATCCGGACCATAACTTGAGATCCCAAGTTCAAGGTCAAGGTCACTGTAACACATACGTTTCCTTTCAATAATTCGACCTACTTGTTACATGAAGTTTGCGACCAATCGGCACAGTATTAATTGGCCTTGTTGCAATGTTGGATTATAAGCAAAATAACATGTAGGCAGAACCAAACTTTTTTCCCTACCGACAAGCAAACTGACATAATAAATACGTCAGCAAAACGATACTACCATGACGACTGAATGAAACAAATATCCATGGAAGCAAACTGGCAAATTAGGTGTATGGAAATATTGTTCTGTCGCTGTGCTTTCTTTATATATCCCCGTAAGTTGCATTTTAATCGAAAGTTCTAGCCCCATTGAGCCCAGACACGGGAGGACTTTGAGGATAAAATATTTTAAAGGTTTAGTGCTGTTATGCTGTTTTATTTGAAAACGGGAAGCGTTATCGGAATGAAATTATAATTCGATTCATTAATCAAATTGCAAAAACTTCACGCGTTTGAATGCAAGCGTTCCTTTGAAAAATAATATCCACTGGGTCATAGGGGCTATCTCTACATTCAGCAGCAAAATGATCCTGAAATATTACGACTTCTTTATAAAGTCCCGCCTTTGTGATCCCGAGTTCATCCATCTAAATTATGGAAGAGATTCGATGACTTGGAAGACTAGATAAGCCGCTCTAGTAATGTGATGCCCTTTTTTTTAAAGACTAACTCTGTATCGTATCATTTCATTTTCTCACAAGCAACGAACTCTTAAAACATCGTATCAGGTTGATTCTAATACTGATGTAAGCAGTTTAATCTTTATCTACGCATTACCACGAGAAAAACCAACATTATGGACTCTGCGTAAAGTATCGACTCGGATCAGCCTAAGTCTGCCGCGCAGGCTAATCCGGACAGACACTTTTCGCCTCCTGTGGATTTTCTGTTTCAGGGATCATTATTATATACTCCTATCCCCCTGAGACGGAATGTATCGGCCCGGATTAGCCTGCGCGGACTGCGCAGGCTGATCTGAGTCAAAACATTTTACGCAGAGACCATACTGTTAGTTTTCTCGTGGAACGGCTTATATAACCTATTCCGACCCGGATTGGCCTTTCAGTCTTTCAGCTGAACGACAAAAGACATTGTGCTGCATTCGTCATCAACAAACGGGCTTTATAGTCAATGTGGGAATGTACAGAATAGAACAGAACTTTTAATTTGACATAAAACATACACACTCATGCTAAAACATAAAACATTTTGATAGTTGATATGGAATAGTGTCGTTTGGAGAACCAATCCAGAAAACCAGGAAACACACGTTAAGTCAACTGGCAGCCGTAATAAAACTGAAAACAGCATTTAAATCCAAGCATCCAACTTTGACAAAGTGACAAAAGTGTGTAAAATATCAAACATTATAAAAAAATTATTAAATGATGTTGAAACATTGTAGCGAAATGAGAGCTTGCACAATTTTGAAAAAAAAGTCCCCTTTAACGCGCAATACATTCAAAAGTTGTAGACTGCAGATACGTGAAATGAAAGGGTTAAGCAAATAGTTCAGTAACATCTAAATGAGCTGATAAAAATGTCAAGGATATCGCACAAAAATTAGGAATCTCCATTGATGTTTATTTCCTTATCTCACACATGGTTCTGGGAGCAAACACATTTGTTACACCGTTAAAATTGACGAGCAACTTTAATCAAATCCTGTTGTGCGCCTCGATGGTGTAGTGGTAGATCCTCCACATCGGGTGCGGGATGTCGTGGGTTCGATCCCCGGCCGGATCATACCTACGACTTAAACAATTGTAAAATTGGCTGCTCTCCTTGGCGCTCAGAATTGCGGGGTTAGCATTAACTCTTTCAGCGCCGAATTGTTTAAAGTAGACTCTTCCATGTTTAGAAATGGGCGTCTCCATTTGTCTTGTAATAGGGGTTTGGCATATTTTGATAACTAAAACGCAAACAATGCTGATTTCAGGTGAGACAGCTCGTTACGAGCTGACTCACCTGAATCTGCATTGTTTGCCAAAACATCAATATTGCCTTTGGCGCTGAAAGAGTTAAGACTGACTGGCTGGTGAAAGGATTAATGGTCCACATAATAACTGGTGACATTCTAAGGAAACGCCGTGATATAACTGAAAGCGGCGTATTTTTTTAAATTTATATTTAACACCAAATAATCAATCAAGCGTTCAGTAAAATGTAACGTGAGTTGTCTTTTTTTAACGTGAGTTGTCAAATGATATCGAATCAATCAATCAAACATAACAGCTCTAATAAAATGTAAAGCAAATACATTATTATTTTATTTTTCAAATGAGGAGAGGTTTCCCAGTAAAGGCATGTGATAACTTTGCAAACAAACCGAGTTATGACAAATTGGATTCGCATTAATATTCTGTCCAAATAATCCTTGACGGCATTAATTCGTAAATATGAGCAGTAACTTCAAACATCAACTCCCAATCCCTCGCTGGTTTCGCATTTTGTAACAAAAATGAAAGGCAGAGATTGGAAGTTTGTTTTTTCCAGAATGCAATGTAGTCTAATACCCTGTGTGCAATACAATACAATACAATGTCTTTATTCGTAATATAAGGCAACCGGCCCACAATACATATAAAATCTAACAAAGTAATTGATCTGAGTTACGTCCAGTAAATATGATCTATGTACACCTTAATAGTTGTGAAGGCAACATTTCATTCATTTGTATGTGATTTATGGTAGAACGCGCCTCTAAAAAAAAAAATCCGAATTTCCTCGCAAAATTTCGCGTCAACATAATACACCATATGCCTAATAAGATTATGGCTTTACTTTTTTCATATTTAAATCAGTTTTTAAACTACGAGTCTCCAAAGTATACCACTGACGTCACGTTTTAGACATAAATTCGCAGATATCAACGTTTAATGACCAAAATATAAGCTTCTGTTGCTTTCACGCGGAAAATGTGACAGACGTCTAAAAAGTAGTGTCTTCTTTTAATTTCTTCAGTCTGTTTCTTCAGATATTTCCAAATAATTATATCTATACTATAGTAAATAAGAACTACTGACATGAACCCAAAATAAATATACAACGGATTTTTAATAAACTCTACATCGGATCCATACAACAAAAACAGTGAAGCAAACTACCTTCTGTTGGTCCAAAAAAGTGTTGCGTCTATAACATTCTGCTTGCTTGCTTGTCCAAGGGGTGCTATTATTGGCATATGCTTGATCATATTAATTATGGTTCAAACTTATTTATTTTACATCGATTTCGAAACAAGCTTTAAGCTTATATTAATCACGCTCGATGTCTGCTTCCTGGAAACTTAACCAGTACTCGCGCCGTTTGTGTGGAACAATCCCAAAGGCAGAACCCGCTCATCACAGGATTCGAACCCGGGACCTTTGGTACAAGAGGCCGACGCTCTACCTCTGTACCACTGTCTTCCATTATGTAATGGTAGGTGCAGGTTACTCCAGATAACATGCAGCAAAACTCTTAATAGACCCTATACTTATTCAAATGTGACACAGAAAAGCGACGCGTTGTTTACATTTCGGAATTAAATTGGGAAATCTAAAATACACAAACCCATCAAATTGAACATTTAGTACAAATCTACGCTCATACATAACACTTTGTAGGTCAAACAACTATGGTTCAGTTCTGCGTACTTTCTACTTCACCCGAATGTCTTCTACTATGTTTTATGATCCATTCAGTTGTATGAAATAACTTGTTATCGGTGGATTTTTTACTACCGATAACAGTAATAAAAGTAGGTCATATAGTTTATCGTTTATGGGAACATCTTTTGATAATAAGGTCAATTAGCAAGTAAGATATTGATCTTTGTTTCTCTGTGTTTTTACATAGTCCGATAAGCTGCAGTTCTTTTTCTCATTAAAACATAAAGAAATTTTCACAAAGAATCGTGTACGGTATCTCTGGATAAAACGAGCACCAAAATATATCGAGGGCTTGGTGTGAAACAGTTGTAACTAAAATCTGTATTTTTTTACCAAGTTGAATCACCTCGCCATAAAGTTTTTATGAGCGTTAACTCATTTTTCTTGGTAAACAATGGAAATTTAGGTGCCATTGCTCGTTCTGAGCAATGGCACCTAAATTTGCATTGTTTACAAAAGGGTCAAAATTGCTCCTAAACAAAGGTTTTCAAAATAGGTTTTTAGTTACAACCGTTTCACGCCAAGCCCTCGATATAACAAAATTAAATGATGTGCAAACGCTCAATTATTGACCCAAACGCAAACATGGCTTATTACTTTACCATTGAATATACATCTTGGACTGACTCGGCATATGTAAGTGCATTCGTCCTCGAACACCAGCTTGTTAGAAAACCTCGAATGTCCAAGACAACTCGGACATAAATATATCCAAGCACATAATTGGTAATAAACAAGTTCATTGCTTGCAGCCGCACACTGTTTATGACCATGGTGACGACCGGAGTTCTTTGCCGTTGGCCATTTTGTCTAGATTTATATGCACTTTGGTTGTCTCTAATCTACTACTAATGGGAACAGATTGGCCCAATTTATGACAAAACGCGTTCCGGTGAACACCACCGGAAAATACACCACAACTCATCCAATAAAAAACCGATATAAAGCAGAAAAGGATTCAATTATAAAGATGCTGGTCAAGAAGAGTGTTTTGAAAGACATACTTTTTAAAAAAAATATTACCAAATCCCGCTTACAGCGAATTCGCAGCATGCAACTTTGAAATATTTAGGCAAAAATATCGAAACATTCTAGACATGAAAGAAACATTATCAAATAGAGAAGCAAAATAATAAAACTGCTTATGATGAGCAATTACTCCTGTTGTCACAATGCTTTCAAAATGCGTCAGGCTAAGTCTGTAAGGGTAACGTTATTTAAAGCACTGATATATACTGTACATGTAATTTGATTCTTGCTCACAAATAAAGAAACTGCAGCATACGAATTTGAAAACATATGGGAAACGAGTCTAATGAACAGAAGTACACTTTTAAAATAGAGTAGAGACACTTTGGGAAAAGGAAAAAGGAAAAATTGCTCATTACGAGCTACATCTTATTTTCCATCAACGTTATTAACAGTCGTCTGCTGCATTCGTGCCGAAATGAACGTATTTGGCCTAAAATTAAGCCTCATCAATAATTCCAAATGGTATTTTTTTACCAAGATTATTTACCTCGGCATAACGTTTTTATAAGCGTTAAATCATTTTTCTTGGTAAACAATGGACATTTAGGTGCCATTGCTCGTTCTGAGCAATGGCACCTAAATTTGCATCGTTTACAAAAGGGTCAAGATTGCCCCTAATCCAGGGCTTTCGAAATAGGTTTTGAGTTACAACCGTTTAAACACAATTTTGATTTATTGATTTAGATTTAACAACGTTTTCAGTTATAGCCCGCGTCGCTTTCGACATAATTACAGGGGCTCGGCACATCATTTTGACACAGTGTTTAAACATTTGCGTCTAAACAAGACTTCAAGTCAACACATAGGTATATTTATATAGTATTACTTACTTTATTCTGTTCGATCGTATTCCATGCAACTGTTAACCCAAGAACCTGCAAAAGATAAAACAGAAGTGTTTGAACAAATTTGAATCGTGAAATAAGACAATCAAATACCGGCTGTTTAATTCAAAAAAAAATAAAATTCCAAGGAATTCAAAAAGTGTCGACCCAAATCAGTATCTGTATTTGTTTGATCAAATTGGAATCGTGGAATAAGACAATCAAATACCGGCTTGCAAACAAGACAGCTGATCAGGTTATACACTGTCGAAACAATCTTTTTTTTTTTTTTAAATTTACTCTTGCCATGCATAATTATCTATTTAGCGAGCATTGTATGGTGAATCTCAAGCTTGTCTAATTGTTTAGGTTATGGTAAGACGCAAGCGTTTCTGTATGCTAAGCAAGTTTTATATTTTAGATTAGTTGAATTGTTCTCAAAGGAACCCATCCAGGAGCCACGCTGGTTGATCTGGCTCTACACATTTTGATAACTAGTCACCAAAGGTGCCTGGAACGTTCAATTACAGGCGTCTGATATTTTATTTCTGAAAATTTGAAATATACCCCAAATATCTAGCTTGTGTAACTAAGAATAGACTACAGACATACGATTATGATTTAAACCTTTCCTACCTGCAGACGCATTTTGACGCAATAGCAGCAGACGAATTTTAAAAACATTGCGGCCAACGGTGAAATTGCTCATAATGAGCAATTTCTCCTTTGGCCACAATGTTTTCAACTTTATTTAACAATTAAGCTTTTATGGAGATTTTTCAGGTTTTTGTTACTTTATTTTCAAATCGTCTGCTGCAGAATTGTCGTATGTGGGAAAGGGATAAACTAAAGTATATCATGATAGATCGACTGTGCTATTTTAAGAAAATGACACAGGGCATTACAAGAAATGGGTTGTCCCCAAGTTAGAAACTAGACGCTTGTGATCTGACAAACATATACCAGGTGATTACGCAGACAAATATTAATGATTGAGCCGTCCCGCGAGAAAACCAAACTGTCTCTGCGTAAAGTATCGACCCGAGTCAGCCTAAGCATGCCGTTCAGGCCTACCCGGACAGACATTTTTTGCCTCCTGTGGATTAACTGTTTCAGGAATCATTACTCTATATCTCTATCCCTCCCTGAGGCGGAATGTGTCGGCCCGGATCAGTCTGCACGGACTGCGCTGGCTGATCTGGGTCGATACATTACGCAGAGGTTTTCTCGCGGGACGACTCATATACCGTCGTAATGATAACGACAAGGTTGGTTATCGTGAAGCAGCGGTGAGTTATTTATATTCCATCGAGTGTGAACAACGTTCTTACATATGAGCTAACACGTATTACATGATAACAAGGGATGTAGATTAGATAGATGAGTTTCTTAGTTGTATCCAAAAATATCTCTCGTCCCAACATTTGTGGCAAGTAAAACTCAATAACTATTCTAGATATAACTAAAACAAAGATACTTTTTCAATGTTTAAATGTTTATTGTAACAGATAAACATATGTATATGCATTATCCTTCTGGAATAGAATAATGTCAGTCCCAAATCAAAATACCTTGGTCTTTTAAACCAGTCCTAATTTATTTGTTGCTTTTGTTGACATTTTAAGCTTCCCGAGTTATTTTACTACAAAATGTGGATTATTTGACAATTTCGTTTCTCCGCGTGATATTTTAACCATATACGGGGGTGTACAAGGGGATTTGCTTATCTCTCTTATGTACGGTCCTGTACTAACCGATGGTTTAAAGGACTTTCCGACCAATTAGGTATAGCTTTCACCTCCGCACAATATTTTGCTCCCTTCCTGATACTGTCACTTAAGCCTTCTCCTTTGAAAAGACACATGTACAAATAGAATTGTCGATCAATGAAAGTATCAATTAAAATAGAGGTTAGAGATCTACAGAGATGATAATCACGTTTTCCTTCTTGTCAAACATATAAAAATGTTTTAAAAAGTTGTTTTTCACAGAAGCACCAACATATTTTCTGTATCAAGGAAATGGTTACGGTATTTACAATTTTGCTAATTGATCTTTGTTTGAAAATGTAAATGTATGTCTATAATATTATCCTAATTGGTTAGTGGTGTGGCATACATAGACCGGTATCTTTCAAAGAATAAACTAAAGCAGACATGGAGTTATTATTTAAGAGGCTATGTAATTTCATTTACAGAGTATATACAAACCTATGATCACAATTCCATTACGAAAACAAAGTAAACTTTGGCATACGAACTTTAGAACGACGGTGAACGGCATTTGAATAATTGAGCCGTCCCGGGAGAAAACCGACAGTATGGCCTCTGCGTAATATATCGACCGTGTAGGCTAATCCGGGCCGACACATCCCGTATAGAGTAATGATTCCTGAAACAGAAAATTCACAGGAGGCGAAAAGTGTCTGTCCGGGTGCGCCTGCGGTTTGTTGGTTTTCTCGCGGGTCGGCTCATATGATAAAACAATAATTTAAAACACGTTTTGTTTATATGAACAAAAAAGACAAAAAGACTTTTGTCTCATGGTTTTATGTCCAAATAATTGGATGATTTACACACATTTCTCATTTGATCTGATTTTATTACCCACGGAAAACTATAAATAATTAAAGAGAAGTAGGCTTTCTGTTTTATTAAGCATGTATGCATTAATCATAATTGTTTCATATCACTGCAAAAGATGCCTCGTAAAAAAAAGCTGCTTCAATGAAGAATTCAGCATGCCACTTACGGGTCACGTGTACTAATTTCAAATTAAATCTCGGCAGTTTTTATAAACATCATTATTATTGTAAACCATTTCCAGATTATCAGTAAAACGGTACATGGGGAAGTATTTTGTGCCGTCTGGTTGGAAATTACCCGAGTGGAATTTGTTAACATCTTGGCAAATTATAGTATATCTATAGAGAAAAGTAGTAATTGCTTGAATTTTCAAACTTGTAAATGCGTCAATGCCGTCCATAAATAGGTCAATACCAATCACATTGAGACGATCTTCTTTTCTATCTTAAAATCACTATATATGGACTTATTTGACCCGCAGATAAAGTTCGTGATCAAACATGCTCAACTCAACTCAAATGTAATAGGCATTAGGGAAATTAGGCATTGGCCATTAACGATAAATACATAAAATTACCTATACTTTTCAGGGGCGTAGCTTTGCAATAATCAATGTGTAGGCCGTCTCGTGAGAAAATCAACATTGTGGACTCTGCGTAAAGTATCGACCCGGATAAGCCTAAGCATGCCACTCAGGCCTACCCGGATAGACACTTTTCGCCTCCTGTGGATTTTCTGTTTCATGAATCACTACTTTATACATCTATCCCCCTAAGACGGAATGTGTCGGCCGGATCAGTCTGCGCGGACAGCTCAGGCTGATCTGGTCGATACATTACGCAGATGTGTATCGCCGCAGCTGCATTTTGGGGGCATTTTGAGAAAAAATGTTTAGGCACGTGCCTACATTGCCTAAAGGGAGCTACGCCCCTGCTTTTGATTATTTTACCGAAAACCAATTACCATACTTCCATGTAAACATCCATACTAATCCTATCAATTGTGACTACTTTGTCAATTATGACTACTTTGTCAATTGTCAATTGTGACTACTTTGTCAATTGTGACTACTCTGTCAATTGTGACTACTTTGTCAATTGTGTCAATTGTGACTACTTTGTCAATTGTGACTACTTTGTAGAGGCATTGACAGTTATCGAAGGTTTCCGTTAATGGCGAGACGACTATCCATCATACAGACGCTTTCTGATGCATATGCTGTGGAAGGCATTTGAAAACATTGTGACAAAAGAAGAAGTTGCTCATCATGAGCAATTCCTCCTTTTGCCACAATTCTTTCAACACTCTTCAAAATAAAAATACTTTTCTTATTTCCACATTTTAACCAAGATGTGTTTTTTGTATGCTGAAAAGGGTTATGTTAACTGTTTCAAAGTAAAGTCATTATAGAAAATAAGAGGGCTTGTTTGTCTCCACTCTATTTCCTAGAATATATCAATGCCATTTTAAAAGCCGACCGACTTATGTGGGAAAGAGTCATATGGCGGCCCATTCATCTGCTAATTACGCGACTTTCTCAAGCCAGTATGTTCCTCACAATATTCTTCTTACGTTATCATAGCGATACCAGACTAATGGTGCTGTGAACTATGACTTTGTCAATCGACGGAAAGTATTTTATTTGTACGATGTGTTACTCTTTGGTATGATACGATCGGGGATCGAAACCGTGATCTCCATGAACCGAGACTGAAGCTCTACTTCTACACCACCAAGGCGGTCCCGATCGTAAGGATAACGACTGACTCTAGATTCGAGCTCTAACGACATTCTTATCGACAACCTATGTATTACTGACGAGTGAAGAAGGCTCGACACTAGAAGTAGGATGAGGTTTTATAAAAAAAATCAAGAAGACAGGGAGTGATTGTTTTTGCCCAAGTCCAAACAACATCTGTCTGAAACTGACTTTGTCTGTCAGCAACCTTCGTTTTCATATCCCCCGCGGGAATCATCGGATAATTCTTTTTTATGTTAATGCAATCTGTTTCTATGATATATAAAGGTTGTTTTTTTAATAAAGGACCGTCTCAACATCATTGAACGGTCCGAAACCTTGTCAGTGTATACAATATCAGCTGTGACACAATAACAAATACCACATTGCTTGGTTTAAATGGTATTATTTGTTTACAGCTTTCGGCATTTTTAATTTTCTGGTGTCACAGCAACCAGTTACAGTTCTGCGCTACTGGTAAGTTAACTAACACATCGATGCGTTAATTGTAATGCTTAATCAGAATCGTGTTCGTCAAACAGATCATTCATTAATTCAATGATGCCCTCAAGCTCTTCCCGTCTTCCCGAACACAACATTGAATATGCATCTAGTGATTCAGTGATTCGGGGTCATACGCTTTGATCTATTGTATCGTGGAATCGTATTGCAATCGCCACTGCACCAACACACGCACTCATACACACAGTTTATATACGAATTTTCGTCAGCTCATGCAGCTATTACTGCAATTCGAATAACGACCAACTAAATAGTTCCGTAGTTTCTATAGAGACGCAATGCTTTGCGTATAAATAGAATCAAACACAATCACATTTGGAGCAGATTATGTGCAAGTAAGTAAGTAAGTAAGTAAATCTTTTATTAAAGTGACATGTGTAAAACATAATACAAAGTTTGTTAGAAAAACACCTGGCTCCTTGGGACTATATGTCACTATATAGAAAGTTAATGTCTATGTACGTAAGTTCATGCATTCTTATCAATTTGTGGTTCATGCAGTCTAGTTAAGATGCAGTTATCGCATCCCCGAACGAAGACATCAATATTTCAGAGTTGCTAATAACTTTAGGAGGTATGATGTACTTTTGAAAGCAACGTGCTTTAATATAATTTTAAGGATTCTACTGATGCATCTTAATAGAACGATAATCCGTAACAGTACTGACATAAGTCTAAATACAATTAGTGGTCATCAGTGCTACAAGCGCTCAGTTATTTTATGTATTTACAAAAGGAAATCGGTATAATCGTTATAACCCAATTCTATGAGTACAATTATATAATATGAAACAAGAAATAACCACATAATTGAACGACTCATGTTTACACAGGTATTATTACCATTCACTGCCTATCCCGTATGTTTTGAAATATGTTTTAATGTTGCAACCGCTAATCACACCCCTTCCTTGAAAGGAAACGTAGCACGGATGCAAACTAAGACCTGTGTAATAGTGTGATTAATATAACATGCATGTTTGAAAAGCCTTTACATGAGGTGCATGCACCTCGATTTATCAGAAATAACATAGTGCCGTCTGTTGCTTTATTTGATAGACGTTGCGTATTGCAACACCTGTTTCTGTAAGACATGCATACATTGTGATTCGCTGCATACAATAAATAGAGGATGTTTCATGAGTGTTTATTTATTAACACTTTTAATAACGAGTTTACTAAGATGATATGCCGCGATCCTTGGCTAGCGTCATTTTCAGCTTAGTTAAAAGTGATAATAAATAAATACCAATGAGATATTCTATTTATCACAAAAAGTAATTTTTGAGGCGTATTTCGGAAAAAAATACATGAATCGTGCCGGTTTTGGCGCCTAAGCCACTAACGTTATATAACGTCAAATCGTCATTTTCATAGTTTGGTTTCCGCGTTATTACAAAGACTTGAGCGTAAGACTGGAAACCAAACTAGAAGTGTCATATGATATTCAAGTAATAGTGTGATTTTGACACTCCGGGTTTATGTTTTATTCTGATCAATGTTTTCCTGACTGTATGTCGCAAAGACCTAAAATAACTTCATTCATTTACTGAACATTTCTAAAAATAAGATGTCCGGTTCTAGGGCCCGTTTTCATTTGCATTTATCAAATAAACCAAGACCAACCAAATCAATTGCACCCAATCAATGTAGCAAATTGTGTCTGCAACGGATGCACAGAACATTGCGATTCTCCTGGGCATTCAGATACGTTAGAAGGTTCCCCTTATACTATCATGGGAAGTCGGGAACCAGACTAACACGTTTGATCAAAAGTGCTCTTGTTTCGATTACTATAAAGTCTAGTTCTGTCTACAGACAATTAAGTTTGTAGCAACCTTGCTCTTTTGGCGTCTAGGTTAGTCATTGATCTAAGGTTACTGTCTCTTAATTAACCCTTTCCCACTTGCAGACGCATTCCGACACATTATCAGCAGAAGACTTTCGAAAACATTGTGGCAAAAAAGAAAAATTGCTCATGATGAGCAATTTTTCCTTTTGCCATAATGTTTTCAAATCTATTTAATGATTAAACTCTCATTTATGGAGATATTTCACTTTTTCGTCAATACGTTTCGAAAGTCGTCTGCTGCAGAATTGTCGTATGTGGGAAAGGGTTAAGTTTTCTTTGATGGTAACTGGTAAACTCACTGCATGAAATGTCCTGAAGACTTTTGTATTTTCTAAATATGTGTTTTGTTACCAATATAAAGATGTTTGAATAAGTGTAACATATTTGGAGATACACTTTCTGATCAATCTGAAACAAAAATCAAATTGAGACTTCAGAATGAGCAGAAATCAGTGTACGAAGGAAAAATAGCTTTCCATTTCCGTCTGCTGCAAAGGCATCAAAACCATCTGTATAGAAAGATGCTTTGGTCGTTTGTGCAAAAACAAATATCCCGCCTTTCAAAATTACCATTAACTTTTATAGTAACAGACAAGATGGCTATTTCTCGGACCAAACTATGCTTTGGAGACTTAAAATATCCTTTCTTTCAAAAACTGTTCCGAAGCACAACGTCAATGTATCTTTTTGGAATTGATTTCATAAACATGTTGTCAATATTTCTTAAGAAGAGACCATGTTTGGACTATTCCATTTAAGAGAAATTAGAATGTTATGAAAACTTGTCCCGCCACACTGCCGCGATGGTTTTGGCACATCTAGATGATCTAAACAAATATGGTGAAGGGCCAACCAAGAACCTTTTCTGTGAGATTATATTGCAATCGATCAATGAGTATTAAAGGACAAACTATTCCAGATACTCGTCTTTGATCTGTAAAAGTATATTAAAAAAAGGACAATTCTTGTTCAGTTTAATAATTAAAAGAGTCGATGTGGTTAAGGAAGATATATAATTGTATGAAAGTGTTGACAGGCGGCAGACACAAACTGATCACAATACCTAACCACTGTTCGCAGACGGCAACACAGGCTTGAACTCGCCAATCGTGGCTCGTATGTGCTAGTATGTGTCAAGAATAACAATCTGAAACGACAGAGATAGTGGAAGCATGTCTGTTGCTTGACTCCACTTTAGGTATGCAGTAAAGAAACAGTGTGGATTTAATTGTAATAATTTGTGTTTGCAGACGACGCATAGAAATAACCTGTCTAATCTGTAGTCAGAATCAACCGCTTTATTATATGTTGTGTTGAATAGGAAATAGAAAGTTGATCTCTGTGATGATGATTTGCTGACAGGCGACGTCAGCTATTGTCGAATATACAGTATAAACCTTCCCAACATACAGGCTTATGTTGACTTATGAAAACGTTGTGTTAAATGTATACATTTGTCATCATGAGCAGTTTGAGCCGTCCCGCGAGAAAACCAACACTGTGGCCTCTGCGCAATGCATCGACACAGATCAGCCTTCACAGGCCGCGCAGACTGATCCGGCCGACACATTCCGTCTTAGGGAGATAGATGTATAGAGTAGTTATTCCTGAAACAGAAAATACACAGGAGGCGGAACGTGTCTATCCGGGTAGGCGTGTGCGGCATGCTTAGGCTGATCCGGGTCGATACTTTACGCAGAGTCCACACTGTTGATTTTCTCCCGAGACGGCCTACACATTGATTATTGCAAAGCTACGCCGGACAATAACTACTTTTTCCAGAGTGTTCATTATCTCATGCCATTGTAGCAATGTACCACTTTATCTTGGGCACACAACTTCACGATACATACTGAGTGGACGATTACAAGTTTGGATGACATAGAATACACGGGTTATATTTGACACTGCATACGATGGAAAATGCTATATGCCCGTCGCGTTCATTTAATTATATAACTATAATTTTGTTTAAAGAAAGTTTCCATAGTTCTGCCTAAATATTGCAAATGACATCTTCTATAGATTCATTGTATGTTAGGAACGGTTTTAATCTTAGCCTGATGCATTCCAGCAACTGGTGTGATCGTCATTGGTTTTAAGTTTATGCATTCTAATTGACTAATTCACTTATAAACTAGTTCTGTTACAATTAGGTACATGAGTAGCAAACAGTGAAGAGCAAGATGAGACGGCACAGATGTTTTTATACTGGTAATTATCTTTATTGTAGTCTAAAGTCGTCCACTTTGGTTATATTAAATGTTGTTTGAAGGTGTTGATAGTGAAATACGTAAACGCTATGGAAGATGGCGTATAACTGGATAAGGGTTTATTCTAATCCATAGGAAGGTGGTTTTCCTATGATTTTGTTCTACTAGGAGTTAGAGGCGGCCTCAAACGACGACGCCTGAGAATGGTCTAGAACAATGATTGAGCTTAAACAGACACACTGAATTACCATTTATCAAAGGATGTTGTCTGTATGTCAATAAGTATGACTGATTTACAAACTGTCATTCATTCCTTCGTGATTTGTGTTTGGTTTCTTTTTCACACGCAAACAATGAAAAGCACTTAATATATGATTGATTTTGATATACAAATCACGTTAATTTTTCTGATGGAGATGACAAGAGAAAAGTAAGGGTAAAGGTCGACAACAGTTTGAATTCATGAAAATGATCTACAATGTCGAAACGCTAACAACAGAAAACAACCAGGGTTCCTATGACGAAAGTGCTTTGTAGAAGAAATCAAGCACGCGATGTCGCCATTTGATGTCGTTAACACGGACCTAGATTGATAAAGATAAAACGATTAACTGAAGAAGTAACATTGTTTAACGGACTTGTTTCTATTCACTAAAAAGATCTCATATCAGAATGAGGACACAAGGTGACACAAACACTTTAAATGGGTTTCGAAGTTATTTTTACGAAAACAGTTTTATCCTTGGTAAAGAGAACATATTTGTCATATTCGAGTCCAAATATTAATCTAAACATACACTGACCATGATTTGAATATCTTTTCGTAAATATAAAGTGTTAATGTCTAATAGATTTGCGAAGAGAAAATGAAATTATAAGAGAACTGTTGTCAGTTCATGATATAATATTATCCTATATCGGTAGTCATAGGCAATGAACCGCATCGCTGGTGTCATACAAAATACTTTAAAAATAGTAGTAATGGCTGGCTTCCTTGGGTCAGGATACATGGACCAGTAGTACTGGTACCTTGCCAAGGAAAAGTCGTGATATGACTGAACAATTGTTGAATGGTGAAACAGTCAAGACAAAATAAGGAAATCTAAATAAATTATATTATTATTATTAAACAGAGTAGACAATATTGGGGCAAACGTCGTCTGCTGCAGACGCGTCGAAACATTGAACTACACAATGAAGACTCAGTACAATTATGTTATTATGATTCTTCACAGGCAACAGGCTACCCTCCCTAACACCTGGATTCATAGCCATTGCCTTAACCGATTGAGCTGAATTAAAGATTGTCGAAAATCGGGAAACAATGACAAATGAACTGGTCTCCTTCTTCTGATTCAAAGTATTCGATTCAATGGAAATCTTTGCCTTGCCTAAAACCATAACAACGTAAATTCAGCGTTCTGTGTGGGAAGGTGTTACGTGTGGTCGCAGTGTGGTCGCAGTTTGAGCGAGAGAGCCACCGGTCGGGATAAATACAAATCTTTTAAAAGACAATTGATGCTTTCCCCTTGGTGTTGTGTACCGATGGCTAGATACACGGATCGGCAGTATTGGTAATTTACCCAGAAAACAACATGATACATGACTGAAATACTATAGAAAGCGGTATATATCATAATTTAAAAAAACCCACCTCACACACAAACTGTGAACTCCTCTTAATAATATAAGCCGTTCCACGAGAAAACAAACATTGTGGACTCTGCGTTAAGTATCGACCCGGATCATCGTAAGCATGCCGCGCAGGTTAACCCGGACAGACACTTTTCGCCTTCTGTGGATTTTCTGTTTCAGGAATCATTACGCTATGTCTATATCCCCCTGAGACGGAATGTGTCGGTCCGGATTAGCCTGCGCGGAATGCGCAGGCTGATCTGGATAGATACATTACGCAGAGGCAATAATGTTTATTTTCTTGTGGAACGGCTCATATATATATATATCTTCTAGCGGTAATATTTACGTCTGAAATCCGAATATAATAGACAGATAAGTAGATAATGGCATACAGTTTCAGTATATTTTCACCACATGTGTTCAATCAGTATTACCAAGGAAATGCTCTTTAGATATGTCGTTGATATAAAAAATTGAAATTCCTATTTTAAAGTAAACCAAGGAAATGAGTGATGTAAGATTGTTGTTACGTCACTTGTTATATAATGTATTCATCAATCACTTATACATTACAGATGAACCAACCACAGGATATTTGCGAACAGTGTAGATCCAGATCATTGTGTCAACACATTCAGAGTAACCTGAACCTGCATTGTTTGCTTTAACAATCATATAAGCATTTTAGAAGCCTCTGAAATACATTTTTTGTAAATTTACATAAAAAAGTCTGGATATGCAAATTGATCGTTTTAATCACTTTTCCAAAAAAAAAAAAATCCAAGGTGTATTTTTCGAAGGGTACACAGATCCACTGCCGATATAGGGTAAATACTGTCTATATGCATACATGTAAGTCTTATATGAGTTACGCCATCGGGAAAATTGCCTTTGCTTCTTGTATTGATTACAAAGTAGGTTCAGCAACACAGGTTCCTACGGTCCGGTCTGTCACTGTTTTGAATCTTACATAACATGTGCGGTCCTTAAATGGTATGTTGTAGATTCTACTGATATTATGGCCCGATCACACTGGACCGAATGCCATTCCATTTTGCTTTCCGAATAGGAATTTGGGTGTTCGGGGATCGGACGGATCATACTCGGGAAGCATTCGGTCTGTTCTGAAAGCATTCTGAAACCATACTGAAAACATTCGGAAAGCAAACTGAAAGCATGCGGTGATACATTGAATAAAACACATTCGGAGGGACATTCGCACAGTTTGAAAAATCACACCACTTTCGTATACGGAAGAAAACGGAAGCTCATTTGGGCCAGTGTGATCGCTCCATTACTGTATATGTATTCAATTGCTAATTAATATCTAATGTGTTTAACGAATCAATGTTGAAACTAAATAGGGATAACTAATGAGCTGATAATAGGCTTTTAAATAAACCATTTCTTTTCCCAGTTAATAACCAATTGCAATTTTTTTCTTTTGTAAACAATAACTATTCAGGTAAATCAGCTCGTAGCTAAACTAAGCATTGTTTTGTATTTTAATTATCCGCTTTCCTCATATAGACGCTTTATGACGCCTCTGCAGCAGACGGATTTTTGAAAACATAGTGACAAAAGAAGAAATTGCTCAAAACGAGCAATTTCTCCTTTTGCCACAATGTTTTCCACTTTTAGTCATAGGTTATCCATTCAATTATAGAGATTTTCCATATTTTGACAAAATAAGTTCAAAGTCGTCTGCTGCAGAACTATCGTATGAGGGAAATGGTTAATAAAATATTCCAAAGAGTTACGATCCACAGCAAAGCGAGGATTTCTTTTCCTTACGGTATGTGCCAGTACAGCTGCGACTGAAAAGGAACGTAACACAAAACAACCTTTGACGTGTCAGGTTCAGATTTATGTCTTTAAATCTGTCTGGGAGCGACTTTCCGGATGTAGACTTTTCATGTTCAAAGTCGGACCACTCCATGTGTCATGTCAAAAGAATTTATGAATAGTTTGATATCTTAACCCTTTCCCTCATACAACAAATCTGCAACAGACGACTTTGAACATATTTTGTCAAAAAATGGAAAATCTCTATAATTGAATGGATAACCCATGACTTAAAGTGGAAAACATTGTGGCAAAAGGAGAAATTGCTCGTTTTGAGCAATTTCTTCTTTTGGCAGTATGTTTTCAAAAAGCCGTCTGATGCAGAGGTGTCAGAAAGCGTCCATATGAGGGAAAGGGTTAAAGGCAAATAATGCTGATCTCGATGAGACAAATCGTTACGAACTGACTCAGCACAATCTGTATTATTTGCAAAAGCCTCAATATTGTCACAAGCGCTGAACAATTTAACTTCATCAAAAAGATGTCTCTACTTAGATTTGATAGTTGAATAGCAAACACTATATACTATGATACGACTGCACGTACGAACATATTGATACGACTGCACGTACGAACATATTGATACGACTGCACGTACGAATATGCGTCATTCGTCTTCCACCAATGGGCTCAGTCTATGTGGAAAAGCAGCCAGTTGCTTGGGAAGATTGTTGTATGGAGTACTGGTGTGAGAAAACCAGGAAATACGTGTGTAGGTGAACTGGCCGCCGTGATATGACTGAGAAATTGTTAAAAACGGCGTTAGACCCCAATCAATCAATCAATGCAGACGACTTTGAACATATTTTATAAAAAAATAGAAAATCTCTATAATTGAATGGATAACCTATGACTAAAAGAAGAAAACATTGTGGCAAAAGAAGAAATTGCTCGTTTTGAGCAATTTCTTCTTTTGTCACTATGTTTTCAAAAAGCCGTCTGCTGCAGAGGCGTCAGAAAGCGTCAATATGATGTAAGATCATGTTAATTACAGTCGCTCAAATAAGGATAAGACTTCATGATTCTAGTCGAAAAACGGGTCCACATTCAATTCGTGGTCACCATGTTATTATTAATTTATTATTATATGTACCGCGCTGCATGCAAGAGTATCTTCCCAATCACAGCAAGAATCGCACTCACGCAGGGATCTCACGTGACATAGGTGCCATAAATAAATTTCGTTTGTTATATTTACAGGGTCAGTGTGACTTCTGTCTTCCATAAATAGAGTAGTCATCATATATTGGTGAATGTACTCATACATTCATTGATTACCAGTTGTTCTCGTTTCATATACCGGTGTTTGTATTGGTACATTAATTGATTACCAGTTGTTCTCGTTTCATATACCGGTGTTTGTATTGGTACATTAATTGGTTACCAGTAGTTCTCGTTTCATATACCGGTGTTTTAATTGCTACATTAATTGGTTACCAGTAGTTCTCAGTTCATATATTGGTGATTATGTTGGTACATTCATTAGTTACCAGTAGTTCTCGTTTCATACACCGGTGACTGTATTGGTACATTAATTGTTTACCAGTAGTTCTCGTTTCATACACCGGTGACTGTATTGGTACATTAATTGGTTACCAGTAGTTCTCATTTCATATATTGGTGATTGTGTTGGTATATTCATTAGTTACCAGTAGTTCTCGATTCATACACCGGGACTGTATTGGTACATTTATTTGTTACCAGAAGTTCTCGTTTCATATACCAATGATAAAGTCGTGCTGTACGATAATCAACACCATCGTGTTACGACCAGTATAGATAAAGATCTGTCTGTGCTTTGCTATCTGATATAAATGTGTTTTGTTCTACATAACATGAACAATTAAAATAGAACGATGAACATGGAGTTTTAAAATCTGAATTGCTACATTGATAATGAGATAATTTGAAACACGGTGTTTTCATTACGTTTACGTTTCTAATGATATCACGTCGACTTTACACTTTAAACAATTATACCTGGACGTTTATGTAGAACAGAACACGCCATTGATACTCCGTAACAGCAGCAGTTCAGCTCTGGCTTTTATATCTCAGCTTCTAGTTGTTATAACACAAATTATAAAGACGACCCGTGCCAAAATAGTGCGTGTCTCTTCTATAATAAGGACAAACTAATCAACGATATTGTTAAAGAATCATTTGCTATAGTGCAACCTAGTTAATACATTCTTCAAAATAATGTCGACCATTTTCGCTGGGAAGCTACATAAAACAATGCAAATATGCACGAATCAAAGGATTAAGGGAGCAAAAAGAACTAGCCCATACTTTTATTTCGACTTCTCCAAACTGTTTATTGTTATAACTCAAAATGGTTCGTTTTCGTTTCCTTCATATGTTTTGAATGTAGATGAATTTAAGCATACTAAAGAACAGTTCAACTCTCATGCAACATACTGACATACATACTAACTATGATGTATTTATACTACATATGAGTCCGTCATAGAGAAAAGGTACATGTTGGCATTCCTGAACAGTGTAGGTCCAGATATGCATGCTCATACGCTTCGCTCCGTCTTATCATAATATACTTTTGTGAGTAATATATGAACAATGTAGATCTTGATCAAACTGTGCCCAATGCACGGACTGATCTGGAGCTACACTGTTCACACAAAGCCAACTCGTACCTTTTACTACGTACGGGCTGATGTAATAATAACGTTTGGCTTTTAAAAGCCCGCTGGTATAGAGCATTTAGGAAATTACAAAACATTCAAGACAGATTGTCCCTATGAAGTCCCGGAGAGATCTAGTATATAAAAACTGTCTTACAAAAAGGTCCATGAATGTACAATCTCATTAAAATCATCTCCTATTAACGCTACGCATAGGTTACATTTGGTCAGATCGTGTACTTTAGTCAGATTGCATGAATGTATTAACACATCGGCCTCGCTGGGGTTAAGAATGTATACCATTTGCAAAACAACGGATTTTTATCTTTTAAATGACCATGAAATTATGTTTTTATTTGTTTGTATAACAAGATGCATGTATCTATTTATACGTAAATAAAATATATCTATCAATCTATCATCATCTACCTTAGACAAGTTATTGCATGTATGTCGAGTTATGTTTTTACCGGTAATTCTTTTCTCTCTGTAATACCATTGCTATTCGTTTGATTATAAATACCTGGGGCGGTTTTGGAGTGACAGACAGTTACAACAAAATAACTTATGAGGTTTTGATATGTAATACAATAGCGGCAACAAAGCTTCGGAGTTATCGACATTAAAGACGGTAACGACAACAAACCATCGTTTTTTTTTTTCAAATTAAAGACACTGACGACAATATTAATGTTGAGTTTTTCAAATTAAAGGCCGTTACGGCAGCAACATTTCTTAGGTTTAAATATTAAGGATAATTAGGACCAAATTACCTGTACTTGTAAAGTCATTACCGTTTTCAAAAGGCTTCCTGGGCGTATGTACGACTCGATTACAAACGTAAAAAATACTAATGAGACTTCGCCGCTTAGTTTATATTTGTTCTGTTCGGCATAGCCTGACAATCAGGTTTGGTTTGGATATCATCATTTATTTAGTATTTACTATATGTATTTGCTTGCTTATTGCTTTTTTTTATATTTGATAGTACTACAGCATGTAACGTGTTATGCGGAAAAAGAACTTGTAACGTGTAACTTGATACTATGTTAAAGTACAACGTCATAAGCGTATACGAAAATCCTACCGACACATATCTATCAACGGCAATGCCCGATAGTAAAATGTATATATACTAGCTGCCAAAGTGGGTCTTGCATTCAACTAGTAAACATTGTCAAAGATTTACGAATAATGCTTTTCTGTCGTCACCATGCTTTGTGATTTGCTAATGACTAAATGATTCGTTTTTGTATGTTTTTTACGCCGCTTTTAACTTCTTTTCCACTTACATCACGGCGTTTCTTTGGAAAGCTACCTGTACTACTCGTACATTTATCCTGACATCAGCGAGTCAGTCGTTATGCTAACCTCACAAGTATTTTGTATGTACCTGCCGGGGGATCGAACCCTTGAGCTCCCGGCCCCGAGACGGACTCGCTCTTCAACTACACCACCGATGCGGTACATGTTATGTAGAAATAGTATTGACTTCAGGTGTGTAAGAGGATTGACATCAATGCAGGAAATGTATTGATGTAAACTATCTGGTGTATCTTTTACAATAGTAACAAAGACGCAATACGTTAAGATCAATATTACATAGTTATTACGATGTACATGTACATGCAACTCCTATTATTCTAATACTTCAAGACAACCTTTTAACAGTTTTTAAATTGTGACTATAATAAAAAAAAGAATTGGAATAAGTCAAGTAGGCCACACATGTTGCCTTGTTACTTATTAAAGTACATGTCAATATTAATTATGATGAACGGCTCTACAATAGCGAGCTTCTGTCTGTTAGGATAATTTTAAACTAGCAAGTAATCCTTTGAACTAAAATAAACGTACAGTGATTTAACACAAAATAATTACATTTTAGCCATCAGATGTTTCCGTTGAAAAACACAACAGAAAACCGCTATATTTCGGGTATAGGGTTATGTATTTGCATTGTCAAGAAACAATTTCAAAACACAACATTATAGCAAATAGGAATACTCTATTTGTTATGTCAAAATGGCCAGTCATTGACAAGTTGTGAGTATTTTAGGTTAAAAAAGCCTGAAATGGAGATATGAAAACACATTGTAGAAAAGTTCAATCAGAACACAAGCAAAATGTTGGAATCTTATATTGTATCAATCGTTTGCCAAATACCGAATATGTGTACAATATGTTTTAACATCATAATAATCAAAATAACTGTAATGTATGGGTGTTATCGAGACAATTGTCCGCTACATTCAAACCCTTGCAATAATTGAAAAGAACGATTTACGGTCCAAACGACACATGCTTATAATGTATTATCTATGTGACTGTTCACACATTTTTATTTAGAAGAAGAGGTAAACCTGTATCGGGTTTGATCTTCTTTTGATTACTATTTTTGCGGTCTTTTATGGGGCAAAAGGTTAAGGTTAACTCTTTCAGCGCCAAAGGCAATATTGAGGTTTTTGCAAACAATGCAGATTCAGGTGAGTCAGCTCGTAACGAGCTGTCTCACCTGAAATCAGCATTGTTTGCCTCTTAGTTATCGAAATAGTCCAACACTTTTATAACATGAGAAATGGAGACACCCAATTTTGAACATGGAAGAGTCTACTTTAAACAATTCAGCGCTGAAAGAGTTAATGCAAATGATAGAATTCATGGATGCGGTGTATTTATCGTTTGACTTTTTAACCCTCGCCTTGCAGAATGAACTATTTAGCGAGCAAAAATGCGGTGTTGCACGGGGAACTACTGATGTACTAGCGTGGTCAGTTTTATTTGACAGCCAACGTGCGGTGGTCAAGTTCTACGAAATTTCAAATTGACCTGGAAAAAATCTTTAAATAAGGAAATTTATCTCTGTCAATGGTGTTTACGATAGTTATTTAGATACACTGTTCACATTGTTGACACTTTAATTAACTTCTATCTCAATGTCTAGGTTCTGTCAAATTGGACAATTATAAACAGAGAAACGATTGGCTAGGGCTTCTGAGTACTCTTGACTGACACAATTATGAGCCCCGATTGTCCTTCCAATGGATATTTTAGTATTACTTAATCCTTCCCCATATATAATAAATCTGCAGCAGACGACTTTGAAAACATCTAAGCAAAATCACGGAAAAGCTCTATAAATGGCGATATAATTTCTGAAAAGAGTGACTCGTTTTTTGAGCAATTTCTACTTTTGTCAGAATGTGTTCAAAAGTCGTCTGCTGCAGAGGAGTCAGAAAGTGTTCAAAAGTCGTCTGCTGCAGAGGAGTCAGAAAGCGTCTATATGTGGAAAAGGGTTAAGACTTAAGACTGAAGGTCTACTGAAGGTCAAGGACACACATAATAAAGTCGGCGATTTCCATACTAGGTTGGTTTTTATAAAAATATAATGGATCGGAGATTTCCGTCCGAAGTCGTAAAGAGAAAGGTTTTGTTCATGGACTTGTCATTCACTTCCGGTCCTGTTCGAATGATCTATCAGAAGTGTTGGTTCGCTGTTTTCCAATGACACATCCACTCAAATGTTTCGAGTATAAGATTCTAGTCATCGCCAATCGCCTCGGTGTGTAGTGGTAGAGCGTCCGTCTCGAGTGTGGAAGGTCGCCGGTTCGATCACCGTCCGGTTCATAAAAACAATACTTTAAAAAATGGTAAAAAAAAGGTAGTAATGGCTGGCCTCCTTGGCGCTCTGGGTTTGCAGGGTTAGCATTACGACTGTTCGGCGTGTCTGGATAAATGGACCAGTGGTTCTGGTAACTTACCCAGGATACCACGTGATATAACTGAAACATTGTTGCAAGCGGCGTAAAACACCACACTAATCAATCAACTAGTCATCGCCAGTGCAATGTTTTAACAAAAAAAAAAAGCCGGTGCAATGTTTTAACAAAAAAAAAAAACGGTGCAATGTTTTAACAAAAAAAAAAAACGGTGCAATGTTTTAACAAAAAAACAAACCGGTGCAATGTTTTAACAAAAAAAAAAAACGGTGCAATGTTTTAACAAAAAAAAAAACCGGTGCAATGTTTTAACAAAAAAAAAACCGGTGCAATGTTTTAACAAAAAAAAAAAAAGGTGCAATGTTTTAACAAAAAAAAAACCGGTGCAATGTTTTAACAAAAAAAAACCCGGTGCAATGTTTTAACAAAAAAAAAACCGGTGAAATGTTTTAACAAAAAAAAACCCGGTGCAATGTTTTAACAAAAAAATACCCGGTGCAATGTTTTTAAAAAAAACAAACCGGTGCAATGTTTTAACAAAAAAAAAACCCAGTGCAATGTTTTAACAAAAAAACTAAACCGGTGCAATGTTTTAACAAAAAAAAAAACCTATGTCAAATAGTATAGTATATGAACATACATACTCTAGATCAGGGGCGTTTTGCATGTTGTTAACATATTTGAACCTCTTATCCTATGGTGTGGGTAGTCAAATAATCGTCTCAATGAAACAATTCTGTTGAATACCCCTATCGTAGTGTTTGGTTGGACAATAAGAAAGATTTGGATGGGTATACCTCTCAGTATCTGTCTAAGAAGATTCTATTATTGACCTTTTCGTTCTATATCAATTTATGAAGTCTTCGTCTAAGGTTACGGACGTTAATAGTCACGTGGACACATGGACAATTAGCAACCAACATAAATGAAGCTGTTCATTTTCTCAATATATAGAGAAAAGAAACCCTAAAGAATAATTAACTTTTTCACCACCGAATTGTTTAAAGTAGACTATTCCGTGTTCAAGATCGGGCGTCTCCATTTCTCATGTAATAATATGTTTGGAATATTTTGATAACTTAAAGGCATGCAAAACGGATTTTAATGTGAGACAGCTCGTAACGTATTTAAATCAATACGATTGCTGTACGATATCAATATGACCTTGACCGCTGAGCAAGTGGGCGCCTGAGATATGTATGTAATGCGGATACAAGTAACAAGACTGTAGATTGATCATGGATCATTATGATGCACATATAATTTCAACATTCAATATTCTTTTTGTTTTATGACAATAATGGCACACATTTAATATATGGATAAGAACTGAACACTTCTGATGACAATGTAATCGTAATTGAAATCTTTATAAAATGTGCAGGGCGAGTTAAATTTCTCAAGTTTAATATAACCATCCATTGGTTATCATAAATAACAAGGATACATATCCCACATACAACGAATCTGCAACGGACAAATTACAATAAATCTAGCTTAAAACTATGGAAAGTCCCTTTTACCAAAAGTATTATTATTAAATCACTCAGAGTCAAACACATTATGATAATTGGAAACAAAATGCTCATTATGAATAATTTTCATTTTCCCGAAACGTTTTAAGATGTTGTCTTCGGCACATGTATCAAACTGTGTCTGAATTTGGGAAAGGGTAAGTTTATTGAAACTATTTTAGATTTAAGTGATCAGTGTTATTGATGGGTAACAATATTCCCAGAATACCCCGCGATTGATTGGAATAGACATTCTAAACAATTGTTATCTAGTATTCCAATCATCCTGAGTCTCAAAGCAAATAAAGTTACAATTGCATATAACATCATTTGAGCCGTCCCGCGAGAAAACCAACATTATGGCCTCTGCGAAATGTATCGACCCAGATCAGCCTGTGCAGTCCGCGCAGACTGATCCGGGCCGACACATTCCGTCTCAAGAACATAGAGGTATAGAGTAATAATTCCTGAAACAGAAAATCCACAGGAGGCGAACAGTGTCTATCCGGGTAAGCCTGCGCGGCATGCTTAGGCTGATCGAGGTCGAGACTTTACGCAGAGTCCACAATGTTGGTTTTCTCGCGGGACGGCTCATTTGTAAGCTCAATTTGATCAATTCAAATTTATCACTCAACCTATTGGAAATAAGAGGGGATAGATCTGTCAATTTCAGCTGTCATTTATCCTCAGGGATAGCAAGACGGATTATGTTACCGGTAAATACTCGTATATCAGTATATCTTCGTGTGTTGCCCTCGACCACTGGCGTCATTGCGTAAATAAGACAAGTATGTCTCAATATTCAAGCTTTCAGAGTACCGGTAAATACCCATATATCATACTTTGTTTGTTGACATCTTTATGATAACCATCGTCCCGCGACATTGCGTAATGTTAACTCTTTTCAGCGCCGAATTGTTAAACTCTTTCAGCGCCGAATTGTTTAACTCTTTCAGCGCCGAATTGTATAACTCTTTCAGCGCCGAACTGTATAACTCTTTTCAGCGCCGAATTGTATAACTCTTCAAAGGCAATATTGAGGTTTTTGCAAACGATACTGATTCAGGCGAGTCAGCTCGTAACGACTGGAATCGGCATTGTTTACCTTTTATTTATCAAAATAGTCCAAACTTTTATTACATGAGAAATGGAGAAGCCCGATTTTGAACATGGAAAAAAGTCTACTTTAAACAATTCGGCGCTCTTTCAGCGCCAAAGGCAATAGTGAGGTTTTTGCAAACAATACTGATTCAGGCGAGTCAGCTCGTAACGAGCTGTCTCACCTGAAATCAGCATTGCTTGCCTTTTATTTATCAAAATAGTCCAAACTTTTATTACATGAGAAATGGAGACGCCCGATTTTGAACATGGAAAAGTCTACTTTAAACAATTCGGCGCCAAAGTCAATATTGAGGTTCTTGCAAACAATACTGATTCAGGCGAGTCAGCTCGTAACGAGCTGTCTCACCTGAAATCAGCATTGTTTGCCTTTTATTTATCAAAATATTTCAAAAATATTATTACATGTGAAATGGAGACGCCCGATTTTGAACATGGAACAGTCTACTTTAAACAATTCGGCGCTGAAAGAGTTAAAGTGGACTCTTCCTTGTTCAATATTGGACGCCTCCATTTCTCATGTAACACGAGTTTTGGAATATTTTGATGACTAATAGGCAAAACAATATGGATGAGACAGACCGTTACGAGCTGACTCGCCTGAAACTGTAGTGTTTGCAAAAATCCCAATATTGCCTTTGGCGCTGAAAGAGTTAACACATCTGTTTCAAGTATCACTATTTCAGATATCATGGGACCTCTCAAATATTGGAATGTAAGAGAGCTTACAATGTTGCGGGAAAGTTGATGTAAACATGAATGGAGAATCATTTATGTTGATGTTGAATTGAAAGGATATCATTTTCTTGAAGTTTGTTTGTTTGAATGGTGTTTAATGTTTTCAACGGTATTTCAGTTATATCATGGGATTTCAGTTATATCAAGGTATTTCAGTTATATAATGGGATTTCTGGGTTAATTTTAAAAGTACTGCTCGTAGTTGTATCCCAACACAAATCATCATACGTAATACAAGTCCCGACATATTGAGCTCTAAAGAGAGGAGCAACTGTTACCATTTCGAACCATAACTGGAGGTCAACAAATCAGCCCTTGTCCTGCTAAGGTGCTGCATGTCTTTTCGTCACTATCACTTGATTTGTGACATGTTCTGGTGTATTTATGGAGAAGTATTTGCTAATATTATATAAATGAGTAACGAATTAGGTAGACCAAGATCCGATTGACCATTTTTCGCAAATAACGTTTACAACTTTAAATATCGTAACAAGCAAGAGCTTTTTAACCCTTTCCTACATGTACGTACAACAAATCTGCAGTGGACCATTTTAAAATAATTTGGAAAAAAATACGGATAATTTATTTAAATAAAAGTCTTTAGAATTTAGTCGAAAACACTATGACAAAAACAGTAACTGCTAATCCCCATTTACCATAACGTATTCAAAAGTAGTCTGCATACCACAGACATTTTAGCATTCTAAAGGTTTCAGAATAAGTCTTAAAACACGTAGGCCATTGTTAATGTGACCTGATTTCAATCATAATCTCTCCTTTTTTTTTTATATGAGCGTCTTAACAGCCCACATATTTTAAACTTGTATATAAAGGCTCACTTCCAATCTCAAAATCACGTTCTTGCACGTACTAAATGTATTTAACTGTCGTGCTTTCCGGCTAACATGCGTCATGTCACGTAACCTGTTGCTACACATCACAACACTACGCCAACATTGATTCTTTCTAACACAGATAACATCTGTAGCAGAAGAAAACATCAAGCAAAACTCTTGAAATTGCTATCATTGGCATGTATTATATAATAGAGTTAAAAGCAGTGTGGCAAAAGGAGAAATTTTTCATTATAGAACAGATAATGTGGGAAATGGTAAAATTAACTAAAAATGCCCCAAAATGCAGCTCCGGCGATACACATTTGCGTAATGTATCGACCAGATCAGCCTGCGCTGTCCACGCAGATTGATCCGGCCGACACATTCCGTCTAAGGGGGGATAAATAGAGTAGTGATTCCTGAAACAGAAAATCCACAGGAGGCGAAAAGTGATTATCCGGATACGCCTGTGTGGCATGCTTAGGCTGATCCTAGTCGATACTTTACGCAGAGTCCACAATGTTGATTTTTCTCACGAGACGGCCTACACATTGAGTATTGCCAAGCTACGCCCCTGCACGCTTCTAGTAACATGAAGTACGGTTACAATCAGAACTATGTGGACGATCTTTTAAGGTTCTGATAAGACAGTGTTTGTACACAAACACGCTGGGGAGCTGTCACCAAACCATCACGCCGGTGGACCCCTTTTCGACTGACCAGATACATGTTCATCCGCTCAGCAAAACTGGGGGGTCTCATTTGTAGTGTGTTAGGTCAATACAACAAAAGTGATTCTCACAAAACAAATGGGACAAATCGGAACTACAGCAAATTAACTCTCCAAGGGATAATTCCCCCTCTGCTGAAGGTCTATCTGATAAAATAAATTGTTTAGGTAGCGTGCTTCTATAAAGCAGCAATCGTTTCCGTATTATAACTGTAATTGGAATGTTTAACGATTTACAATGAGAAAACATGTTTAATTATCGTCGAGATCGCATGCGGCTACTGTTATTGCCTATTGTCCTTTTTGGGATATCTCAATATCAAAGAACCGCAACGATGGTGTAGTGGTAGAGGAGGGTCTGCCTCGTTAGCGGCGTGGGCGTGGTCATACCAAACACTTTGCAAATGGTAGTAATTGCTGCCTTCCTTTGCGCTCAGGGTTGCGGGGTTTGCCGCCTTTCTGATGCCGCAATAACCAAAGTTCTACATATAGGTTAAATATTTGAACGCGTTTGATAGAAAACAGCCAATTTGGGTTAAAATTAGTCCAGTGTTTAGGAGAAGATGTCGCTTGAAGCCTTAAATTAACCCCGGATGGACGCAATACGAACAGAAAGTGATCAGAATAAATCACCTTCAGACATAATCTCACGAGATCTAAATATGAATGCAAATATGAGTTGGACATTTACAAAGTTTCTTTAGCGTACATAAAAAAAAAAAGATGCATCGTTTGACAATAATCTTCTTCTTTTTAAATTGTCAATGCGAGGGCTTGGCGTGGAACGGTTGTTACTAAAATTGATATTGTTTTACCAAGGTTAATCATCTCGCCATAAAGTCTTTATAAGCGTTAAATCATTTTATTTGGTAAACAATGGAAATTTAGGTGCCATTGCTCGTTCTGAGCAATAGCACCTAAATTTGCATTGTTTACAAAGGTTCAAAATTGCCCCTAAACCAGGGATCTCAAAATAGGTTTTTAGTTACAACCGTTTCACGCCAAGCACTCGAATTGGTGAATCCTCGGCTTGCCTGTGCATCAGCTGGTTAAACAGATCGTGTACAGTCAGAACCTTGCAACACATACCTAATTATCATGTTAATCAATAATTAGATTGATTGTTGATTAATTGATTGTTTGGTGTTTTACGACGCACTCAACGCTTGTTCAGTTATATCACGGCGTTCCTGGGTAAGTTACCAGTAATACTGGTCCATTCATTACGACACCAGTGAGTCAGTCGTAATACTAACCCCCGCAACCCTGAGTGCCAAGGAGGACAGACATTACTACCATTTTTACAAAGTCTTTGGTATGAACACGATTTGGGATCAAACCTGCGACCTCCCGAACCCGGGGCGGACGCTCAAACCACTACACCACCGGGGCGGTTAAAACATTAGAAGTGAAACCCCAGTGGTTTGACGCATCTCCACACTAATATGATAATAAAACTACCTCTTTTTGTCTAACGTGATAGTAGATGTTTCTACCATTTATCATACAACCTCCGGGGAAGCAAGACAGATTGTTTGTTAAGTGAGCATAATCCAACTAGCTGACTTCAATCTTCAAGATATGGACAAGTGAATCCCAAAACGGTAACCCCATTAACTTTTGATACACGAAACACGTCCATGCCAAAACTACCTTTGCGTTTCTTTAGTTTATAGAGATATGTGCTCATTATATGTGTTCCTAAAGTCATGGGGGCCACACTAAAATAGTTTAAGTTTAAGATCTGATACAAATCGTCATCACTGCCTTACCATTTACCCATATACAGTAGCCTCTGTCGCAGACGACTTTTGAAAACATTGTGGCAAAAAGATGAAATTGCTCATATTGGGCAAATTCTCCCTTTGTCACAATGTTTTCACTTTTTTTTTTAAATCAAACTCTTCCTTATGGAGATGTTCCACGTTTTTGCCATACTTATTCCAAAGCCGTCTGCAGTAGACGTGTTGTATGTGGGTTTGTTAAGCACTTACGAAATGACGGGTGTGCAACTGTCTGACCCCGTCAATGGTAGCAAAGTATCATGTCGAGGGCTTGGCGTGAAACGGTTGTAACTAAAATTGGTATTTTTTTACCTAGGTTTATCACCTCGCCATAAAGTCTTTATAAGCGTTAAATCAATTTCCTCGTTCTGAGCAATGGCACATAAATTTGCATTGTTTACAAAAGGGTCAAAATTGCCCCTAAACCAGGGTTTTAAAAATAGGTTTTTAGTTACAACCGTTTTACGCCAAGCCCTCAATGTGTAGTTGACGAATGACGCCAATCACACTTATCTTTGATGATCAACTTTCGCGGAAAGAATCGCGATTCGAACTTACCACCACTAGTTTGTTAGCCCTCTGAATCGATATGGACTGAGCTATCTGCACGACGTTGTTGTTTTTTAGCCGTGATCCACGTAATAAAAGTGTTAAATGGCATGACGAAACTAATTACGGGTTTACGTCTCCTTACCGTCTACCAAGTTAAATATGTCTTACTTACAACTAAACTCATCTACAAAAAATTATCGCGGTTAACGTTGTTTTGAAAATTCTTCAATATGTCTAGCCATACAAATGATGTATTTGTGTTCCAAATGACCAGGACAATATTATGAACAGAAACTAACCTAAAAGTGCGACTGTCCTAGGTCAAGATCAAATAGCACATTGTCAGATCCTGTTTTGCACTGCCCGCATAGATATCTTTATTTAATTTATGACAATGCCCATAGGGATACGCAGACAGATCACTATGTACAATGGTATCGAGGGCTTGGCGTGAAACGGTTGTAACTAAAATTGGTATTTTGTTACCAAGGTTAATCACCTCGCAATAAAGTCTTTAAAAGTGTTAAATCATTTTTCTTGGTAAACAAGAGAAATTTAGGTGCCATTGCTCCTTCTGAGCAATGGCACCTAAATTTGCATTGTTTACAAAGGGGTTAAAATTGCCCCTAAACCAGGGTTTTCAAAATAGGTTTTTAGTTACAACCGTTTCACGCCAAGCCCTCGGTATGCATAACGTTAAGGTTGGCTTTCCTAAACCACCGCTCATATACCGTTCATTTTGATATGAGCCGTCTCGCGAGAAAATAAATAGTGTTGACTCTGCGTTAAGTGTTGACCCTAATCAGCCTAAGCATGCCGCGCAGGCTAACCCGGACAGACTCTTTTCGCCTCCTGTGGATTTTCTGTTTCAGGAATCATTACTCTACATCTCTATCCCCCTTAGACGGAATGTGTCGGCCCGGATCAGTCTGCGCGGACAGCGCAGGCTGATCTGGTCGATACATTACGCAGAGGCCATAATGTTGGTTTTCTCGCGGGACGGCTCAAATAAGCTTATACCAATTAAGATACGTTTAAACTCTTTCCTGCACGTAAAGGTATTTTGCAAAATATGCAACAGCAGGCATTTGAACACAGTGTGATCAATGTATCCTTTATAGTTTCCATTGTTTTACCAAAATGTTCTCATAAGGATGTGCTGAACTGAGAAGTGGATATTTTTAAAAAAGAATAGCAACTCTTCTGATTATGTTGTCAATTAAAAGTTGTTTAGTCATTATGCCTTTTTATAATGCTTCAAAATTTAAAACATAGTGGATTAAATTTGTTTGAGATAAAGAGCTGATTTTTTTCGTGAGCCTTCCAAGCGCTGTCCAGACGCCATGTTTGATTTCATAGTATAGCTGGGTAAAAAGAACATATTAAAATCCATGTATATACATTTTCATCTAGAACTTCTATAGTATCATATGCTTTTGAAAATAAGTAGAAAATATTGGAATACTTTAATGAAAATTTTGCTCAGTGACATATACTTATCTTTTTAAATTTTGATAAATGATAGTTGTTGTAATAATCTGAAGAAGTTTCAGAAATAGTGATATATTAAGAAAAGTTTTGAACTTGTCTATTCTTACACCTGACAGATATAGATTCTCATTAGGGCAAAATAGCGTCTATGTTTGAGGTTTAATTACAACATATCACGTGAACGTCCAAAGATATGGATAAAATAACTTCAGAATAAGATTTAAACCACAAGAAGACAAACAATTAGTATAGCATCTTTCAAATATTGGTAATTCGCATAAAAACGTGTTAAATTCATGTGCTGAAAAAGCAAAACAAAATGCATATCATAAGAGCTTCATTAAATAATCTAGCATAAAACAAAGCATAGCAATAACCTTTTTTTTTTCTTTTATTATCCGTACATCTAACTTTCAAACAACCAATGTTACAACAAAAGTTAAATATTATAAAAAATCCACTTTTCAGTTCAGTACATCCTTAACATCGACTGAACTGTACACACAAATACATAAACTCTTAATACGGAGTTTCAAGCACGCATTAAACACATTGAAACGGAAAAGGACATTTATTAGAGTTTATTACAATTTTTCCGGAAAGAATTAAATTTATGTTTTAGACAATATATGTTATTGACATGACCATATCACATATCTACGGGACACGCAACCGCTAAATTGAGCGTCGATAACATCAAAATAATTGAGCGGCGCTCCAAAAAACTAACAAAAAACTAACCACAAAGCATATGCGACCAATGCAAATCCAGAATAATATGGGCAATTTGATTTGGATGTTCACTAGTCGCGGTCAAGTCACATCAAGTTAAAATGATCTTCTTAACTGTGTTAATATGGATAAGTTATACTGGTCTAATTTCCGACGAGCAGTAACACCGTTCGAATGTAAGGTTTGAGTGATTGATTGAGTTCATCGTCTTTTTCAACTTCCTTTTTTAACTCGTTCAGCGCCGAATTGTTTAAAGTAGACTCTTCCATGTTTAAAATCGTACCTCCCCGTTTCTCAATTCATCATGTAATAAAAGTTAAGTTACACCAAGGCGTCAAGTTAACCAACCGTGTATTGTCTATCGCACCGGCAATCCATGCATTCCATGCAATCCATGCAACATTCTTCCAATGCGACAGGCTACCTTCCCATGAAGATTGTTAATCACCAGGTGGATGTGAGGATAACGACCAGGAATGATCCTGAGATTTGGTGTATGTTGGATGCTAATCTTCAAACATCGGCTGTGTTCTATGTTGACCTTATCTGTGAGGCTTTTCAAAACATGATACGTAATGCATTGACAACTGTGAATTCCTTTTAACTGAAAGAATCGTCTAGGACATGGGGCACGGTATCAAAGCGATCATTGCGTATGCTTATTTTTTCGATCATTGTCGACTATGGTATCAAAGTGATCATTGCGTATGCTTATTTTTCAAATCATTGTCGACCATGGTAGAAATTCAGTGTTTGAAATGAATAAATTGTCTTTATTTTAGGAGACTTAACGTCAATTGCGAATAAAGGGTGGGTCTGCACTTCATTAGGTTTGCGTTTTTTAGTCTTAATGTATTGTTTTGTATCATACGCAGTACAGTTTTATGTATAAGAGGTACATATTTCATTTGACATGGTACATGTTGCGTGATATGCAGTGCATCTTCTATCATAATGGTGTTTTTATTACAAATAATATGCAGTGCATCTTCTATCATAATGGTGTTTTTATTACAAATAATATGCAGTGCATCTTCTATTATAATGGTGTTTTATTATAAATAATATGCAGTGCATCTTCTATCATAATGGTGTTTTATATAAATAATATGCAGTGCATCTTCTATTATAATGGTGTTTTTTTTTGAGATAATATACAGTGCAAAAGTGTGTAGATAAAGTAGAATATTTATGATATGGTATGCAAACAACGTCATATGAAGGTACACATAACATGATATGCGGTACAAATAACATGATATGCGGTACAAATAACATGATATACGGTACAAATGACATGATATGCAGTCAGTGTTTCGATACATGTATTGGTATTTTGATTATATCCTGCGTATATTACAATACAAACTCATTAGACAGTAAAGACGTTCCATAGTTGTGGTCTAAACAACATACCGGTTATCAGATTGGTGGCCAGTGAAAGCTCTGATGACAGGGCTTCACTTTTCGAAATTGCAACTCGATTCAATTTGGCCAACCGCGTCTCAAAACAGGAATAATAGCTTTAAAAACTAATGACAGATTTCTGTATTTGACATGTCATTGACTTAGTAACGAATAGATATAGAGGTTGAGTTCGTTCGTTTTAGTGTGAACCTAGATACAGGATCACAGGGTGAAGATGATGTTCATCCTCTGGAAACTCATTCTGGAGAATTAATCAACTTTGGAAAAGAACTAAATAAAGCAGGGGCGTAGCTTGGCAATAATGAATGTGTAGGCCGTCTCGTGAGAAAATCAGCATTGTGGACTCTGCGTAAAGTATCGACCCGGATCAGCCTAAGCATGCCACACAGGCGTACCCGGATATACACTTTTCGCCTCCTGTGGATTTTCTGTTTCAGGAATCACTACTCTATCTATCCCCCCTTAGACGGAATGTGTCGGCCGGATCAGTCTGCGCGGACAGCGCAGGCTGATCTGGTCGATACGTTACGCAGATGTGTATCGCCGGAGCTGCATTTTGGGGCATTTTTAGAAAAATGTGTAAAATATTGGCGCCACTAATGAACCCACTCGTTTCGTCTTCCGGTTTAAACTAACCTGACGTAGAAGTTGTCGGTCTGGGTGGGCTATTCCAATCAGTTACCGCCATTGGTCCCGTCGTCGACTGTCTGTCCGTTCTATCTATCTTCAATTAAACTTACCTCCTAAACCAATGGGCCAATATCAATAACATTTTACAATGATGTTCCTTAGTCAATATCTAACTATCTTTGTTATGGTAATATAAGGATTCAATAATTCATAGTTGGTAAAGCATTGATCCGTGATTACACTATCGGCAAAGTCAAACACTACTTTAAAACTAGAGGAGAAGGTATATGCCACAACTAAATGTTGAATACTACCTTGATTAAAACTAACTTGTTTATCTGTTGTTCTCATCAGTGAATTCCTTATAAGTTATAAAACATGTAATTCGTTTATGATCAACTGTGCATTAAGTGTTAAGGTATGTGTTTACATTTCCTTTCGCTAAGAGCTTTGAAATTTATGTTCAACATTGGTAAGGTAGAGCCAAAACACTGTGTCAATTTTCACTAAAGTATTCTTGCTTTGTGTGTGGTTATTTTTGCATTTTATGGATATCGGTGTCCCCTGAAATGAACTATAAATGTAATTTGTCGAAAATTGGCGATTTTTTTTTTAGCAATGTAGCAAATATAGGGGTTTCTTACTATGAGCAATTTCTCCTTTTGCCACAATGTTTTCAACTCTCTGATCAGTAATTATATTTCCTTTATAGAGATGTGCCATTACGTGACTGCTTTCAAAATCGTTTGCAGCAATTGCGTTGTAAGTTGGAAAAGGGTTAATCAACATGTAATCTAGTTAACAATTTTCTCTTCCCGTCGTTTAATGTCTAGCAAAGATAGCTCTTCGAATGAAAGAGTAAAATCGTTGAAAGTCAATGAACCAACAAAACGTAATATTTGTTCGGAACTAAGCTATTATGTCCTACCAATTTGTTCCAGTGGCATTTTGTGATAATATACGAACACAATTAGACTTTGTTCACAGGAAGAAACCCATCTCTTGGCCGTGAACTAATTCACAAGACGTCTATTAAATAAGCCACGGCACAAACCGATCGACCTTCGGAGATGCCAAATACGATCACATTGCTTATTGTATCACCGAGTCGTCTTGGCCATAAACAACTTCTTTTAAACGTCTGTACAACTAGATAGCGGACAAGGGATGATTTAGATCAGATTGTGCGGAAACGCAGGCAGATTTTGATATATCAAGACTACTGCTCGGAAAGTTCGGAAAGTCGGTTAACCCTTTCCTACATACAGACGCGCTTTGACGCGTTTGCAGCAGACGACTTTTGAAAACATTTTGACTAAATGAGAAATTGCTCATCATGAGCAATTTCTCCTTTTACCATAATGTTTTCAACTCTATTCAATCATCATACTTTCATTGATGCAGGTATTTTATAGTGTTGCCTAGATATATAGACGTCTGCTACAGATTTATTGAATGTGGGTTAACACGTGGCATGGCCCAAATGAGAGGTGTCAAATCGACAGGGATTTATTGTTTTAACATGCTAACGTTGAAGACTCATATCAACTAGTCCGTATAGATTCAGCATATATGGCACTAATCGCAACAGTATAATAAATACTTTGTTTTGATGTCTCCTATTTTTACATGTTCTTTAAAATTGCCTTCTTGTTGAGCCATCAGGAATCTTTCGTATCAGATAAAGGGTTATATTGCAGTTTTTTTCGATGACGAGTCTCGTCAATGTGTCAACGACAACGGAACTTCATAGGATTGAATGCAATCATGCAGAAAGTTGCCGCTGGCCTCTCTTGATTACATAAACAAAATCTCCATTCAGAAATGTTTGATTGTCCTTTTTGCTGGGAGTCGGTGATATTCAGATGTACGTTTGTGTTCCTATTATCTGTTAAAGAACGGTCTTTAAAGTCACATTCCGCTGTCGAGAAAAATACAGTGGATTTGCGATAACGAAATATCGTCTAGTTTGTTTCATCCCGCGGTTTATGCTAAATTCAGCGTCGTATTTCATTGATACTGTAATGTTTATAACGACAAGCAAGTCAGAGATACCATTAAGAACAACCAGAACTGATGCTATGCTGTTTTCAAAAGATAGATCCGTTCTAGGAATTGGTTCGAGTAAAGCAATATCGAGCGAGAAAATAATGTCGATGACATCATAGCGGCAGATTATAACACGGATCTATTTTGGCAAGAATTTATGTCAATAAGGCCAAGAAGCAAGTATGTATTTGGCGTTTGTCACCAGATGATTTACATATTTCTGATTCTGGAATCTCATTAGTGTAGCCTAATTAAAATATCTTGCACAAGGAGTAGATCTAGTGTACCCTCTGTCTAGATAACGAGCACGCATATGAGACAAACATTGCTTGTTCTAAAATACATCAACACATACATGCAAACAGGAGTTAAAGCAGCTGTGTATTTAATACATACATATGCGTCCGTTTGACCATTTAACTCTTACACTGCCGAAATTCACAAAGTCGACTCTTCCATGTTGAGAATTGGACCACTCCATTTTTCGTCCAACAGGAAATTGAATGTCTAAGTGGCAAACAATGCAGATTACAGCATTGTGTGCAAAAGCCTTGCTTGACATTTACTATAGCTTAATCGTACACATCAGAGTATCAAACAGTTTTTTGGAATAACCCTTTTATCATATGGAGTCTATATATAATATATATGAGCCGTTCTACGAGAAAACCAACATTATTGACTTTGCGTATTGTATCGACCCAGATCAGCCTGCGCAGTCCGCGCAGGCTAATCCGGGCCGACACATTCCGTCTCAGGGGGATGGAGGTATAGAGTAATGATTCCCTGAAACTGAAAATCCGAAGGAGGCGAAAAGTGTCTGTCCGCTGTAGCATAAGAATAATCCAAAATTAATCCTTTCCCACACTGAACAATGAATCAGCAACAGACGACTTTGACATTAAAATGTGCTCGTCATGACAATGTATTCAAAATGTCGTAAGTGTATCATGGACTGGGTTTAACCCTTTCCAAAATACAGACACTTTCTGATGCCTCTGCAGCAGACATTTTTTTATAATTAGAGAAGTTGAGAATGGTTAAGAGATTGTATTTTATAACGGAATCATGCTCGTCATGACACTGTATTCAAAATGTCGTATGCGTATCATGGACTGGGTTTAACCCTTTCCAAAATACTTTCTGATGCCACTGCAGCAGACAACTTTTTTTAATTAAAAGTTGTTCATTCCTTTACGAAAGTTTTATATGTTGGAATTGTTGTATGGGGAGAAGGAAATGGTTAACCCTTTCCCTCATACGACAATTCTGCAGCAGACAACTTTGAACATATTTTGTCAAAACATAGAAAATCTCCATAATTGAATGGATAACCTATGACAAAAAGTGGAAAACATTGTGGCAAAAGGAGAAATTGCACGGTTTGTGCAATTTCTTCTTTTGTCACTATGTTTTCAAAAAGCCGTCTGCTGCAGAGGCGTCAGAAAGCGTCTATATGAGGGAAAGGGTTAATTAAGAGATTGTATTTTATAACGGAATCATGCCTCATAAGTGATGGCCTATTACATAAACGCATTACGGGGAGTATTATCTTTCAGGGAAATCAGACAGACGTGCTATAGGAACGCAGTTCGACATATCGCATGTCGTCTAATTTATTCCCCCGCGAGAACGATGCGCATGTTGACATGTCTGTTGCAGATAAATGGTGTTAGTTTGAAAAGTTAGTAATGAGCAGTTTCTCCTTTTCAATATTGCCTATTATATCTTTTCGTAAAATCTTTCTCTTAACCCTTCCCCACTGCAACAAATCTGCAGCAGACGACTTTGAAATATACTTAACTTGTATGCCATGACATAGTTACTTCTATTTCTGAATTTCTTCATAATGATCTCATGCATATGTATACTTAATGTTAATTGGTCTGAGACCTACAAAAGACACCTATGTATAGCAATTCATTGTCTAAGTAAACATTTTTTTAATTTACAAATTGCTCATTTTCTGCATAAATGAACCTACAATCAAAGACCCCTTGTGACCAAAGGCCACTTTGTTGTCTTAAAACGCAGTTTTTCTCGTTTACGGATGAGATACGAATGAGGAAAATACCTACAAGTACATAACTATTATCTCCGATATACACGACATTAAGCAAGTTTTTCCTCTCATGCTTACGCCACTATAATCAGCATTTGCGACTAACGTAGAAAGTGAAAAGCATTCTCTTTGTGGTCACATTGTTCATTTCTCGTCTGACAAGCGTTTAATATTTCACTGACTAGATTTACAATAGTTTTTTTCAAATGTCAAGAGTAGTGTTACCATTGCAGAACTTAAACAGGATAAGGCTGAGAACTCCATGCATGTTCACGCAGACAATGGCGTTGTGTGCACGTGTTATTTAATACCGCTTACGGTATTCTATAGATTTAATGAGATCATCCATTGTTAAGGTACTCGTTGACTTTTGTGAAAATGTCTTGATCCAGATCAGTCTTTTTATCCGAACAAGTCGGATCAAGATCTACACTGTTCACATGTTTACGTACACAAATGTGTTGGAAGCTTCTGTCAATTTGTGTATATTATTGTAAGATGAATCATGCTTATATGAACATACGCTGTACAACATGCAATCGTGTACCTTTTACGATGGACAATCTCAAATTGCCTGACATGACATATCTAGAGATTATCAAGGTATATAATGTTGTAAAAATGGTGATGCCTTCAGGCGTTAATCACTTTATAACGAGTAGATAACGCTAGCATGTTTCATTGTCACACCACAATGAAAGGTTTGAGGTTTTAGCTCGACTAGTGGGATAATGTGAGCACTATGGTACTCCCCCTGCCGTCGCCGTCACACATTGGTTCAGGTTTTGCATGCAAGTTCATTTATTACAATATGCATAGCTCAATTACTACCAGATGTTTCTACAAGGCTTCCCAACGATCACGCCTATGTCAATAATTGAGTTAGATAATAGCTCAATATTGTATATAATATAAATTATGGTCCGTTATAAACTTGACTTAGAAATTATGATTGATCGGTGGTATAGTTGAGTGGAATGTCTACGGACATCTCTAGTTTTACTATCCGATTGAAATCAGTGGTATTAATGAGGATATGGTTTGTTCGTGGATGATAACAGGTTGATATTTCACACCATCCACACAATTTTGTGCATTTCATGATTAATATGAGAGACAATCCGTGGTTCTGACAAATTGGGGCTCGTTCTGACGTTTCAACCAGTTTACTCTTGCACGCTATAATAGACACATTTGCAAAACATTGTAGGAAAACGAGATATCGTTTAAATAGAAGAAGGTGTCTCCAACTCTGTATTATCATTTTACTAGGAAATGGCCTTTCCTTTGTTTGATAGCACTTGTGGCCAGACCCTTTTGTCTATATATAATTATACAACTATTTATAAATGTGTATGTTTGTAAATATTACATGTTATTTTTGGCAATACAACATGTTTAACCTAAACACCATTTAACTCACAATTAACAAGTTTCGCTTTTTTTCTGTCCTTTATTTAAACGCAGTCGCTTCTGACAAAACTAGATCACGGTAACCGGTTGGTCGCATACAGTTAATACGGGAAGTGTAAACAATGTTTCCCGTCAATAGGTAATGTGTATAACTTTGCTATACCGTCTTTCCAAAAATTGTGTCCAAAGTGGATTTTACGATGCAGTCACGATTCTGCTACGTTTTGATTGGATGAAAAGAAAATATCGAAACAAAAAAAACTTCTAGAGGAAATAATTAAATATGATAATACGTACTCGATAAAGGAACGAGCACAAGTACTTTTATGTGTGATAATTTCCGTTTAATAACACTCGTCGTCTATTTCTAAAACGAGTTCAAATAACAACTCATAAGGGTTTTTTGACTTTCCGGAAGGTACAAATTCAAATTCTTGTAATATGACGTCATAATGTGACGTCATTCTATTAGCGTAACGCAAATGATAAATAAATAACCAAAAGGAAAACGACAGAAATTATAGGAAACGTTAGTTTGACTTGTCACAAATGTAGTTCCGTAAATTATGGAATCGTTTTATTTGAAGTACCTGTCATCATAATTTCATGGATTTAAAATCTTGGCTATATTTTAAAGTTAAATATAAGCTTAACCTGATGATGATTTTTATTTTCTTTGCTTTTGTCGGTAGGACTCGTAATTGACGTAAATAACTGATCGTGCTGTGCTGCAAGCAAGGGGCTAACTGCAGTTCGCGGGGAATTATTTACCGATCACAAAAGTTAATAAATGTTTACCCGAAATAGGTAGCACCTATACTCATATTATTCTGACTGAAATGGACAAACTGTGTTTAGTATCCTAATATCATTTTCTTCTTGTTTGTTTGAATTATAGAAACATACGGACACCGTATCTATCAACTTCGTGGCCTTCTATGTCTCGATTTATTAATGTTTTATCTTCAAAAAGTAAAAAAGTTCAAATGGATATTGCAAATTATATTTCAAAAGCGTCCGAGTATAGAAAATTATGTATTAATCAAAATATGGTGTTTAGAATATAATCATACATTTTATTAGCACCGGAAAAGTACATTGTTTTTAGCCAATTACAATTGAAATATGGAAAAGACAGAAAAAGTGAATACAAAATAAATAAATATGAATAACAAATAAACAAAAGAGAACAACAATAAGCAAGGAATGGAACAATCATTTAACCCTTTCCCTAATATAGACGCTTTCTGAAGCCTCTGCAGCAGACGGCTTTTTGAAAACATAGTGACAAAAGAAGAAATTGCTCAAAACGAGCAATTTCTCCTTTTGCCACAATGTTTTTCACTTTTAGTCAGTCATAGGTTATCCATTCAATTATAGAGATGTTCTGGTTTTTGACAAAATATGTATAACGTCGTCTGTTGCAGAATTGTCGTATGAGGGAAAGGGTTAAAGGTGGGTATTTCATGTGTAGGCATAGTAATAACTAAGCGTCATTTGCCGATGTATTCATTAACAATAATTCTTGGTTACCTACACATAATAGTACTTATCTGGCATATTAGAAATGGCTTTTTGTAGTCGTGTATATAAATCATGTAACTGAATGTATTTTACGTCATTGAGCCATATTCTTTACGTGTATATACTTGTTAATGGCCAATGGTACTTATGTGCCGACTTGCCTGAATAAAATTGAGTTGAGTTAAGTTAAGGTAAAGAAAATGCCAGATCCTGCCTTGTGAATTTACCATACTTTAAATGCCTGATTATTGCCTTTATAGCATGTGATTTTGTTAGTTGTTTCTTAGACGTTGTCAAGTGTTACACAACTGTCAAGTAATGCACGCAATGCCTTCATATGTTCGTGGTATAGGATAAACTACATGTCTCATTATAAACTGTTCTCTTTATCTATAAAGGCAATTTGATTAGAGCTCACTGTAGGCTATGGTCAACTAACGTTTATGGATATTACATTTTAAGAATCGATTGATCATCATTGGTTACATATTCCTTCCCTTTTGAAAAAGCTATGTTCTCCTTTATATTTCATGAAGTTGTGCTTCAACATTTATCATGTAAGACATCATGAACTCTATTATAAATGATCAAAATTAACCTATTCATTTTGATTCAATGACTTTGCAATATAAGATATTTTTCAATTGCCCGATACAAGTCAGTTCTCCCACAATAGTTCAGAATATCACATATCACTTTGTTATTATAAATAACATATTGAATTATCCTAAAATCAGGTACATGTCTTCCTGGAATAAGATCGACATACTCTTCGTTATGAAAGTCGAGCGTATAACTTGATAATACTGCCTTGTTCTTATACCACGCACTGATTGATTCCTTTATTGGGGTTAAACGCCATCCAACAAGTTTTCAATAAAATCAGGGAGGAAAGTTGAATTACTCGTGTATTTCCTGGCATTCTCATATTAGTATTTCACACAACAGTTATTCCACGCACAGGCTGCGTTTGCACATAGACTGTTAGCCCATTGGTGGAAGACGAATGACGCTTGTTGCATTGACTTTTGTCAAACGTTAGAAAGAATGTTGGCCGTACTGGGGTTCGAACTCACAAACCCGGGATTGACATTCCGCGTCGTTACCGAATGAGTGCCGGGGCTCAGCAAAACACACACATCAACTACGTTCGTATTTGATTTTCCGTATAATATAACCTATTTTATGTCAACAAAGATATTTCCTGTTAATAGAAAATCTACATAAAATAGAATACATATAAGATACGACAGTTCTATTTCGATGAAATAAAGAGATCTACTTTTAAACTGTCACCATTCAAATTTAAAACTGTCAATGCTGAATTTAAATAGACTTGTCCGGGTTTTCACTTAGCAGGATCCATTGTCAACTTTAAAAATCTTAACCTTTTCCCACATACAACATTTTTGCAGCAGACCACTTTGATAACATCTTGGTAAAAATGTGAAAACTCTCTTTAAATGAAACTATTATTACTTAATCTAGTTGAAAATATTGTGGCAAAAGGAGAAATTGCTCGTTTTGAGCATTTTCTTCTTTTGTCACATTGTTTTTAATAGTCGTGTGCTGCAGAGGCTTCAGAAATCGTCTATATGATAGTTGCTTTATTTTCAACTTGTACAAAATAAGTACATCATTGTTACAAATATAAAAACAAATTCAATTTCATACACAAATACAAATTCAATTTAAATTTCATATCGAGACATATATACTACAATAGGATGCTATAGAATGTTACTCGAGAAAATATGGAAAAGAATTGATTTAGTGAAAATATTATTCTGTTTATGTTATCGTGTAAAACCTGACGGAGGAATGTGACTATTTCTTTCTTCAAAAGCATATTTTATGAATTTACATAGCTTTAATAATGTGGCTGGATTTTCAATGTTCAATAGATGTATAAACTTTAGATGTATAAACTCTATATGTGTGAAAGGGTTAAGATAGCATGTTGAGTAGCACTGCCAGCAGTATCGATCCTGGTCAGACCGGCGTCGTGGGTGACGGTGTCCTTATTGCTGACACAGGCTTAACATAAATCGGTTCCAGCAATCAAGGCGTTATTTATACGCCAGATAAAATGCTTACCATGGATTGAAATAAAAAAGAAAATTCCTACGTTAAATAGACATATTTATTTCTATGAAATGATCCGACCTCTAGACGAGGAAGTAATAATCTAACCTACTTAAATTGTGTTCTACGTTAACACTTTTCTACATACAACAAATCTGTAGCGGACGACGTTGAAACAAACATGCAAAAATATAAAATGTATTCGTAAATTACATAGTCATAACTTTGAATGGATTCGAAAACATTGTGGCCAAATGAGAAATTGCTCATCATGTTTTCACAAATCGTCTACCACAGACGCGTTAAAATATGTCTATAAGTGGATAAAGGTTAACGGTTGCGTGATAGTCAATTGTCGAGACAATAATCTACATAATACTGAGAGAAAAAAATCACGCACACACAAATTGAAAACCCCAAAAAATAATTATACGCACAAAGAAAACCTTCTACGCGTAATAGAAGTTTATATTTTGACCAAATAAAAGCGATCTAATTGTATGAGAAAGTAGGACATCTCATTTTTAATTCCACTGAGGGACAACAGACGAAGCAATGACAGGTTTATTAGTAAAACGTATCAGTCCCTTCCTTGTCGTTAATATGTTAATTCGAAGCATTATTGCCTGGAAGGAATTGTAACAATGTTCAGTACACAAACGTCACCTCCGAACGATATTCCCGCTTGGCAGCTAAAGGAAGTGACACTTTAAGTGGAAGAAAACCGTTGAAGCTATTGTTGACTTTAGTCGGATTTAGTTTTATTTATTTTACATAGATTGCGAAACAAGCTTTAAGCTTATATTAATCACGATCGATGTCTGCTTCCTGGAGACATAACCAGTACTCGCGCCGTGTGGAAATATACTAGAGACAGAACCCGCTCATCATGGGATTCGAAACCGGGACCTTTGGTACGAGAGGCCGACGCTCTACCACTGTCTTCCAAAATACTTAACCTCGGGTTTGACCTTACAGTTCCAGATTGATAACTGCCCCAGTGTTAGGTACCCTTGTTAACAGAGTGATCTTTCCAACGTTTGATTGTACATGTATGTCAATGTTGCAATATGGCTGAGACGATGGTAACATTGTAATCTTAGTTGATCATGATATTAGCGTATCATTTACTTATTAACGTTTAAAGTTATTGATACAGCAAGCAATACAAACACCTGGTAACACTGATGAAGACTCATGTGAGGTTGTACATACGCACATTACCGTCAGAGTCTTCGCTCCCCGCTTACATGTATCACATATCCCTATGTATCCACGAGAAACCATCATTATGGACTCTGCGTAATGTATCGACTCAGATCAGCCTGCGCAGCCCACGCAGGCTAATCCTAGCCGACACATTCCGTCTCAGGGGGGGGGGGGGGATAGAGGTATAGAGTAATGATTCCTGAAGCAGAGCATCCACAGTAGGCGAAAAGCGTCTGTCTGGGTTAGCCTGCGCGGCATGCTTAAGTTGATCAATGTCGATACATTACGCAGAGTCCACAATGTTGGTTTTCTCGCGGGACGGCTCATATCAATATATCTGCGTAATGTATCGACCAGATCAGCCTGCGCTGTCCGCGCAGACTGATCCGGCCGACACATTCCGTCTAAGGGGGGATAGATAGAGTAGTGATTCCTGAAACAGAAAATCCACATAAGGCGAAAAGTGTCTGTCCGGGTTAGCCTGTGCGGTATGCTTAAGCTGATCCGGGTCAATGCTTTACGCAGAGTCAACAATGTTGGTTTTCTCGTCGAACGACTCATATCAGAGTTGTGACCCCGTGACGGAGGGACAATAACACCCCAGAGGCAGCTTAAATGCGTTGATGCATTCAATCAACTTTTTTAGATCAGAAATGAATTTAACAAACCTGACCCGTTTAAATCTCTTGTCGGAGCAATTGAATGACTTTATAAAGTTTAAATGATGGCGCCGCCATTCCTTGTGACTTTATAACGTTTAAATGATGGCGCCGCCATTCCTTGGCAAGCATGATTGCATTGATAGTATCATACGGTAATACTGCAATGTTGAATAAACCGGTAATACTGGTTAATATATTTATTTAAGAAGCTGGTTTTGACATACACATGTAGGAACGAAAACCAAAATCAAAACACTACAGCATCAAGATATACATTAATTTATATCAACGCTGTTTTCCATCAATCCCTTGAATGTATCAAAATGAAAGAAATGGCAGCTTAATACTTTAAATCAGTATTAGTATTCCACACAAAGAACTAAACCATTTCCCACATATAGACGCTTTCTGACGTCTTTGTAGCAGACGAATTCTAGAACAATTTGACCAAGGAAATATTGCTCATAATGAGCAATTTCTTCATTCGCGACAATGTCGTCCGCTGCAGATTTCATTAATGGAAAATGTCCATACTTTTGATACAATGTTTCCACAGTCGTCTGCTGCAGATTTGTTGAATGTGGGAAAGGGTTAGAATCCATTTGTTATTTTGGATATTCATAAAACTGGACGAAACACTTATATTAAGATAATAATATGTATAAAGGTTAAACCAATTCTACAACATTTAATATCACTGGTAAGAGAAATAGACCCACTAATACAAATAAATAGCGCTAAAGTTCTTATAGGTGCATGTAATTCTGATTATAAAGTAGATACGATGTTGTTAAATTTCAAAAGATATATAGTTCTTGCAAATCAAAATCAAATATTCCATCAATTGTAGGCCTTAAGAACAGCTTCCATTTAGCATGGAATATATACAAAGAGACCAAAACAAAAGATTCTGAATTAGAACGGTTCGCAATTGTAAAACATGTCATTCAAGTCCACTCTTAATAGGAAGTACACTGGGTTATATACACACCTCATATTCTCTCTCTCTCTCTCTCTCTCTCTCCTCTCTCTCGCTCTCTCTCTCTCTCTCTCTCTCTCTCTCTCTCTCTCTTCCTCTCTCTCTCTCTCTCTCTCTCTCTCTCTCTCTCTCTCTCTCTCTCTCTCTCTCTCTCTCTCTCTCTCTCTCTCTCTCTCTCTCTCTCTCTCTCTCTCTCTCTCTCTCTCTCTCTCTCTCTCTCTCTCTCTCTCTCTCTCTTTTACATTTTTATGTTCATTTCCTCTTTACATTTTTGTATAATTTTATTACATAGATATAATTAGTATATAATAATGAATTACTAACACAAAATAGTGTACGGTTGAAAGGGGGATGGCCACGACCTCACTTCAACCTATGTACGTGGCAAATAAAATTATACAAAAAAAAAAAAAAAAAAAAAAAAAAAAAGATAATAATATGGAAATATATTGGCCACGTGCCTTACAAAAAAACCAAACAACATATTTGACTCCAGAATTTAAAAGGAAATAATAAGGCCGAAAAACACCAGACTCTGCACTGTAGAATGGCAACTAAAGAACCTAAGTAAGACATGGTAACGATGGCCCAGAGCAGACATGAGTAGTGATCCTGTGTTGCTGCATATCAAGTCAACGAGGCATAAAAGACAATTAGTAATAACTGGTAATTTACCTAAGAAACAAAACACAAAGATTAATGTTCATGTGGTACATGTCATAATACATGTATATACATACGAGCCGTCCCACGAGAAAACTAACATTGTGGACTCGGCGTAATTTATCGACCCTGATCAGCCTAAGCATGCCACGAAGGCTTATCCGGACATGCACTTTTTGCCTCATGTGGATTTTCTGTTTCAGGAATCATTATTATATACCTATATCCCCATGAGACGGAATGCTTCGGCCCGGAAGAGCCTGCGCAGTCCGATCTGGTTCGATACATTACGCAGAGTCCATAAAATGTTGGTTTTCTCGTGGAACGGCTCATATACATGTATTGTATTTCGCTAATTAGACAGAGATTTGTTGATTGACAAAGATTGACACTTTAATACCATCTGAAAGAAAGCTAGGAACCGGTAAATTCATTTTCTACATTTTAATGGTAAGAAAGTAAATTACTTAGCTTATTAAGCCAGTGTATTTCAGATTTCCTTTTTAAACCCGTACAAGTAAATTTAATGTGCGTTGAGATCTTTCCTTTTCTACAGAACCTTCGTTAACCCTTTCTTACCTGTAGACTCATTTTAACGCATCTTAAGCCGACGACTTTTGAAAACAACGCGACAAAAGGGGAAATTGCTCAAAAAGAGCAATTTCGCCTTTTGCCACAATGTTTTTAATTTTTGTCTGTAATTATACCTACAATTATAGAGATTGTCCTAATTTTTTTCTAGAATATTTCAAAGTCGTCTGCTACATATTAGCTGTGTGGGGGAAAGAGTTAAAAAGCTCGTAAACAATAAAAAACACAGATTTGAAAATAACATTTCACCGAATCCGTTTTGGATTCCCATTGAGGTCATCAAAGATTCATGTAACATGGGTTAAAAAGAGAAATAACACCAGGAAACGAAAAACGGATATAATAAGTCGACGACCATTCGTCCTTAGCCCCTGGATTGCTGGAACCGAATTATTGAATCTTCTGTCATCAATATAGACCCAGGGGCCGCCCCTGGTATCAGCATCGTCTGACCAATGGGTATCCAGTTGGCTGCTAAATTGCACATTTATAACTTGGTAATCAGACAAAAAGAAACAGGATAAAAAGCAATGGGCAAAAAGTAACAGTTTTTGCCCGGATAACAGGTAACAGGACAAAAGGACAAAAGGCAACAGTTCTATTATTTTCATGTCAGGTTTAATTAATTTTGTCTTTGATTTAATACATTTGTAATATATAACAGACATATTTCAGTAAACGTATTTATAATTTATGTTTTGTTTATGCGAAATTGTTACTTTATTCATCTGAAATTGCAATGTTTTTTTCAACATTTCCCCACAATGTTTCCTTCCACCTTATTAAATATCTGACAGAAAATATAATTGCGCGCACAGGAGAAATTACTCATTATAAGCAATTTCTCATTTTCCAGTAATGTTTTCTTCCACTTTTTTTAAACATCTGACAGAAGACTAGCAACAGTTCTAATATTTTAATAATTTTTGACAGAATATATCATTGCGTGAAAAGGAGAAATTGCTAAGTATGAGCACTTTCTCTTGTCCCACAATGCTTTCCATTTTTGTTGTTTTAAATATCTTCACACAGATATGCATAATACATAAAATAACATTGCAAAATGAAAGAAATATTAGCACTTTAAATTGAGTTACATATATTATTGTAGATTTGTAAATAGTTAAATCCAATTTTCTTTGAACAATGCAATAAAACACACACAAATGTATCAAAATTAAAGAAAATCATTACAATATCAAGAAGATACATTACTCCTCTGCTGGTTTGTGTCTTTTTCATATTTGTAGACTTAAACATATTGATTTTCATTGTATTTTGGATTTTTTTTTTTTTTTTTTATCCTGTCTCTTGTTGTCCGTTGCCTTTTGTCCTGTTACTTTTTATCCTGTTTCTTTTTATCCTACAATCTTAGAACTTGATGTCCCAACAATTTACTCGTGGTCCCAATCTAGATGTCGTTTACATCGAGTCCTTTTTGTGACGTCGGTGCAAACATTTGATTGACGTCGACCGTCAAAATTACAAAACTCAATAATTTATTTGTCTGTTTCCTGTATGACGATGTTCCAAATTGGTTCCCTTCTCTACATGTGATAACTACCAAATCAGCCCGATTAATGACTCAATCGCAATTGTTTCGGATCAAGAACCAGACAATTTTAGTTGTTATGAATTGGCTATGTACTCTTACTTAATGCAAAGCTGGATATATCTTCTTTTACAATTATGAATTAAAAATATTAACTCTTTCAGCGCCAAAGGCAATATTGAGGCGTTTGAAAACAATACTGATTCCAGGTGAGTCAGCTCGTAACGAGCTGTCTCACCTGGAATCAGCATTGTTTGCCTTTTAGTTATCAAAATAGTCCAAACTTTTATTTATTTATGAGAAATGGAGACGCCCTATTTTGAACATTAAAGAGTCTACTTTAAACAATTCGGCGCTGAAAGAGTTAAGTAAATATTTGTTTTATCATTTCCTATTTTAGTGTTGTTATTCTAGTGTATGTGTACTCATGAAAGAAATGGCATGCATTGTTGTTTCATCACCGCTATAATCGCAGTGCCATTTGATATTACGAAGAAGACACGGGAAGAGACACATAACGCTTGATAAAGCCTCCGTGGCTTGAGTTGAAATAAACAACAAGTGACATTTATCCGATGTTATGATTCCGGGGCATGATTTCCTGTTATACGGTATCTGTTGTTTTAGACGGTAGCAAATGAGATAAATCATTATAATGCGAATAGAGTTATTCCTTTCCCGAATTGTCTGCGTTGAATTGTTTAAAGCAGACTCTTCCATGTTCAAAATCGGGCTTCTCCATTTCTCATGTAATAACAGTTTGGACTATTTTGATAACTAAAAGGCAAACAATGCTGATTTCAGGTGAGACAGCTCGTTACGAGCTGACTTACCTGAGTCAGTATTGTTTGCAAAAACCTGAATATTGCCTTTGGCGGTGAAAGAGTTAACATACAGACATTTAAACTTTTTTTTACTGCCGAATGTTCACAAAGTCGACTATTCCATGTTCCTAATTGGATCAGTCCATTGTTCGCCCATCAGGACACGAGTTGTGTCACCTGAAATATGCTTTGTTCGTGAAAAAAGCCTTTAATTTGCCTTTGGCAGCGTAAGGGTTAAGGGAATCTTATAAAATTGTTGATCCAAGGTTTAAGCCTTTTGTGAGAATTGTAAAACCTTAAGAATGATGACACATTGTTGCTCGCTAATGATTATTCTTTTAGAAATTGGAAACAAAAGGAGAAAGAAAAACGTTTATAAATATTCCAAAATTATAACTTCTCTGGGATATTTGGTATGTTTTATTCGGTAAAGGCATACAAATTATAAAATGTGTACCGCTGCATATATATGTTTTCCTTTTTGTTAACATGTCAAACTTAACTATTGATTATTATTATCAAGAAACTATTTTAAAATTTGAAAAACAAGGCACACACAAAAATTTCTCCACTAATTTCAACTTTTCTTTTAGCCCTCCATATTTATCCATGGCACATTCGAATACAAGTACGTTGTCATTTTCGAATCCGTATTAAAATCTTCATTTTTACACTATTACAACAACGTAAACAAATAGTGCTGTTATTAAGTGATCATTTACACTTAATAAATTGTCTTTAGACAGACACAATATTATTGAACCAGTGTACTTGCAAATCCTCTTTTGCCAAAATTGGTCAAGATGTTTTATGTCTTTGTCCCCATCTCTTTTTTTTCAAATTCACATATCGAGACAAATATTTCTGCAAAATAAAAGCTTTACATATACTAGAAAAACGTCATAGGGAACATATATAATTCGATGACATTAATGGAGAAAGTAGGTGTAGGAGTCTATCTGTAACAATGCTCTCCTATCTTATTCAAACTTAAGATCTATATCGAGGGCTTGGCGTGCAACGGTTGTAACTAAAAACCTATTTTGAAAACCCTGGTTTAGTGGCAATTTTGACCCCTTTGTAAACAATGCAAATTTAGGTGCCATTGCTCAGAACGAGCAATGGCACCTAAATTTCCACTGTTTACCAAGTAAAATTATTTAACGCTTATAAAGACTTTATGGCGAGGTGATTAACCTTGGTAAAAAAATAGCAATTTAAGTTACAACCGTTTCACGCCAAGCCCTCGATATGAGCTCTTCTATTGGAAATAAATACAAGTTTGTTTTGTGAACACTGATCCAGATCAGGGTGCGTATCTGTCTGTACAGTCTAGTCAACTTCACTGTTCACATATAACATACCCTCACTTGTTAGAAGCTTCTGCATACTTATTAAGATTCTGATAACACTGCACATATGAGCCAATCCACGAGAAAATCAACATTATGGACTCTGCGTAATGCATCGACCAAGATCATCCTGCGCAGTCCGCAGAGGCTGATCTGAGCCGACACATTCCGTCTCAGGGGGATAAAGGTATAGAGTAACGATCCCTGAAACAGAAAATCTACAGGAGGCGAAAAGCGTCTGTCCGGGTTAGCCTGCGATGCATGCTGAGTCTGATCCGGGTTGATGTTTTACGCAGAGCCCACACTGTTGTTTTTTTCGCGTGATGGCTCATATATTTTGGGCGATCTGAACCTACTCTTTTAAGGAATGTCAACGTATACCCTTCCTCGATGACGTTCTCATTAAATATTCGATGCGTTTAATTTTCGCGAGCATATGTGGAAATTGGAAAACAAAACGGATTATGTCAGTCACTTGTCTGTTTCAGTTATAGGTTCTATCAATCAAAAATGACAATTGTCCCACAAATTTGGGTCTAAACCCTTTCCTACATAAAGACGCTTTCTGAACTCTCTAAATCAGACGACTTCGGAAAACATTGTGACAAACCCAGAAATTTCTCAAATTCCCCAAATGTGTTCAATTCTATTCAATAATCATTCTATAATTTGAGCCGTCCCGCGATAAAACCAACATTGTGGACTCTGCGTAAAAGTATCGATCCGGATCAGCCTAAGCATGCCGTAGGCACTTTTCGCCTCCTGTGGATTTTCTGTTTCGGGAATCATTTTTCTATACCTGCGCATGCTGATCTGGGTCGACACATTACGCAGAGGCCATACTGTTGGTTTTCTCGCGGGGCGGCTCATTTATAGATATGTTCCGATGTGTTAACTTAGATGCGGTGACAGACATCTGCGTAATGTATCGACCAGATCAGCCTGCGCTGTCCGCGCAGACTGATCCGGCCGACACATTCCGTCTTAGGGGGGGGTAGATGTATAGCGTAGTATTCCTGAAACAGAAAATCCACAGGAGGCGAAAAGTGTTTATCCGGGTATGCCTGTGTGGCATGCTTATGCTGATCCGGGTCGATACTTTACGCAGTCCACAATGTTATTTTTCTTGTGGACGGCTTATATCATTTACCCACAAGCATACGCATTTTAACACATCTGGAACAGACAAGTTTTTGAATCATTGTGGCAAAAGTTTCAAAGGCTCATAATAAGACATTTTTCCTTTTTTACCGCAATATTTTCAACTATTCAATAATTATGCTATTATTTATAAGAGATTTTCCACGTTTGTGTGTTGATGTCTTCAAAGTAGTCTGCTGCAGATGAGTTCCATATGAATTTATGCATCTCTGTCCAACGAGGACTCGGGTGAGCCTGTGTCGACATAGTTTCACCGGAGCTTTCACTGTATGGTGTATATACACCGGAGTTTTCCCTGTAATGGTGTATATACCTAAATGCATCTTTTGATAAAGAGATGGAATTGTTGTCCTGCTTGTTTTTATCCCAACATCACTGTACACCCTTTCCCCACATACAACAAATCATCAGCAGACGGCTTTGTAAACATCTGGGTAAAAATGACGAAAATATCTAAAATATAAGTTTAATTATTGAAATGTTTTGAAAACATTGTGGCAAAAGGAGAACTTGCTCATTATGAGCAATTTCTCCTTTTGCCACCATGTTTCCAAAAAGTCGTCTGCTGCAAAGTCTCACGAAAGCTTCTATATGTCGGAAAGGATTAAGTGACATCAAAGCGGACTGTCAAAATACGACCACAAATCGAAAGACGCTTTTCAAAACCTGGTAAGTATCGATAACAACGTGGCGTTCCCATACCTTTGCTACTACATGAGCCAATCATTGCACAAAGTTACAGGTCGTCGATTGTGATTGGTATATGTGCAGATCAATATATTAACAACTCACCAGACTATTCAAAAAGGATCTGTAAGCAAAAAATATAGATCTAGATCAGACAGGACCGATGCGCAGATTCTGTATAAACTGTTCGTAGAAGTTAAGTTGAACCCTTTTTGCATGAAAAGTCTATTAAACCCACCCAATGACCGACTGTTCCGAAACAATAATGGACGGCCATAGACTGTATTTAGTTCATCAATTATTCACATGATTTGTTTTAAATGTACTGCCTGTCATAGTCTCGTAGAACCAATTGACGACTTGTCTTGACCTCGTCAACTTACAAATGAGCCGTTCCACGAGAAAACCAACAGTGTGGACTCTTCGTAAAGTATCGACCCGGATCAGCCTAAGCATGCCGCGCAGGCTCACCCGGATAAACACTTTTCGCCTCCAGTGGATTTTCTGTTTCAGGAATCACTACTCTATGAATCTATCCCCTCAAGACGGAATGTGTCGGCCGGATCAGTCTGCGCGGACAGCGCAGACTGATCTGGTCGATACATTACGCAGAGGCCATAATGTTGGCTTTCTCGTGGAACGGCTCAAATGGTTCTTTCGAAAAATGTAATAATAATACGTGTTTCTATTGCTTTTAACCTGACATGTGTTAGAGCGGAATTTGATGGAGCATTTCATGTTTTAAAAGGGTATAAGACGCCAGTTCCTCAGACGGGAATGATCCCCGGGAACGAGAGCTGAGCACAAAGACAAAAACAAAACAGCCATTACTACCACTTTTGAAATCAATATAATATAGATAGAAAAACAAAATTTTTTGGCGTGGGGCTTTAGCCCCTGGTCATATTAGTTATACCATTTGTTTCGGAGTTGGCAGCCTGCCAATTGCTGTTAGCACCAAACAACGCATGAGAAACTGCGCGAGAAAAATAGTTCATCACGGATTCAACAACACTGCATTTAAAAGATTAGGATCTCCCCCATAAATATCAGTTCAATGTTGTTGGAACGTCAATGAAAAACTTAAGGCGTGAGTACTCTTATTTAGGCCAAAGAATAATAAGTGTGGATTGAAAAAGGCGTCCAACAAACAGGAAATGAAATATAATGGAGAGATTATCGAAAGGTATGTGTAAAAACTATAAAGGATGCATTTTAACATTAGCATTTGCAAGAAAACCAAACCCAACCTGTCTCAGCAACTGCCAATGTTAATTAAACCGAAACCCGTCAAGATTGTCAAAAATCACATTACCGTAATATTGGCATCATAAAACTGCCTTGTGTTAATAGGTTAAACGGGTAATATAAACCACAGACAGCAATGGTTTCCTGCTTACCATAGTAAATGGCTTCACACTGGGTACCAGTCGAATTTTAACAGCTTCAAGACAATAAATGCCATTGTCTTTTTTTGTATAGAAATAAAACACTTGGAGTCCATGTAATTGTACGGTCTGATCAGGGTCATCACTGTTTGAGCAAAAAGGTACGCACGTTGGCACTTCTGTACAGTGTAGGTTCAGATGAACCTGTCAATGGATTTCGAATCCCGTGAAGAGCTGGTTCTGCCATTGAGATTTTTCCACACAGAAGTTGCGAGTACTGGTTAAGTCGCCGGGAAGCAGACATCGAGCTTGATCTATAGAACCTGAAAGCTTGTTGCGCAATCGATGTAAAATAAATAAGCTTAAACTGAACTAAAGTGTTCAGTATTCCCAGAATGTACACAAGCTGACCAGCCTCTGTATGTAATAGTTGAACTTTGTAGATATTGATCAGACTGTGCAATTTCTTCTTTTGTCACTATGTTTTAAAAAGCCGTCTGCTGCAGAGGCGTCAGAAAGCGTCTATATGAGGGAAAGGGTTAAAAAAGCATTGTCTGTCGATAGACCAAGGTTATTCCGAGAGAAAGCAGACGCCTCAGTAACCTAGTAACCAACTTGCAGACCTATTTGGACGCCTCTGCTGCAGGCAACTTTTGAAATCAAGAGAAGGTAAAATAAGAAATGGCTAATTATGAGCAGTTTTACCCTTTGCCATAACTCTACTTAATTAGTATACATTCATTTATAGAGGTAATACATATTTTGGCCTAAATATTTTCGAGGTTGTCTCCTGCAAATGTTGTGTTATACTAAGTTTTAACTGTTCGTTATCCAACGCACGCACCTTGTTCATTCAGCCTGGCCTAACTAGCGTCCCACGTTTGTTACTTTAGATGATATAAACACGGAGAGTCAATCAGACTCCACATCACCAGATGATAATTCTTTTATTGTAGCCGAGCCCCGCTAGCTCAATCTGTAGCGACGCGGACTGTCAATCCAGGGGCTGTGAGGTATATTCTTTCCAAGGTTTGACAAAAGTCAATGCGTCAACCGTCATTCGTCTTCCACAAATGGCATTTTCAGGGGCGTAGCTTGGCAAAAATCAATGTGTAGGCCGTCTCGTGAGAAAATCAACATTGTGGACTCTGCGTAAGTATCGACCCGGATCAGCCTAAGCATGTCACACAGGCGTACCCGGATATACACTTTTCGCCGCCTGTGGATTTTCTGTTTCAGGAATCACTACTCTATTTATCCCCCCTTATACGGAATGTGTCGGCCGGATCAGTCTGCGCGGACAGCGCAGGCTGATCTGGTCGATACATTACGCAGATGTCTATCGCCGCAGCTGCATTTTGGGGCATTTTGAGAAAAAATGTATAGGCACGTGCCTACAGTGCCTAAAGGGAGCTACGCCACTGATTTTAGCCTTAGTGGGAAATCAGCCAGTTGATTTGGAATACTGTTGTGTGTAGTACTAGTGCTCGAACTATAGGAGCCCCACTGTACGTAAAACAATTCGACGTGATACTGATAATAAATTGTTGAATACGGCGTTAAACCCCAATCAATCAATATTTGATTGTAATTCGGGCTGAGATCAGTCTTACCGGCCGCGAAATGCTGATATTGAGAGAACATGTTAGATGTACATTTGATAGACACGTACGTAATGGGAATGATAACCACTCCTTTCGTAATGTGGACTGTTGTCCATCAATATACCAAAGAGTTTACGATAAAACAAAGGCGCTTTGTAGGTAAACATAGATTTGACAGGGATATGTTTACATGAAAGATAAATCAATCATAAATAAGCATTTATTTTAAGATTCAATAAATCACATTTCAGTTCTGTCTGATGCTTTCAGGTGTCCACTTGCAGGGTTTTTGATAAACCTTCAATTAGCCCCCTTTCCCACTTGCATCGTATCTGTTGCTGACGACTTTGTAACACAATTGCATTTTTTATGATGTCTTTTTACTGTTCAAGTTTTGATAAGGCCAACAAATCTCTGTAAATGAATTAATACGTATTGAATATAGTTGAACACACTGTGGCTAAAGGGAACATTGTACGTTATGAGCAATAACTATATTATGAGATCAACTTTTTCCTGCTGCTGCAGATGACCCCCCCCCCCCCCCCCCCCCCCTCCCATAAATGTATATCCGCCCAAATCATTGTAAAGCGAGATGTCACATGAATGTTCACCTTTGGTTTGTACTGGCATACGACTGTTATGCCTTTTACACATAAGACAAATATGCAGCAGATGACTTTGAACACATCTGGGGGAAAAGTCAAAGGCACAAAAGGTAAAATTATCTATCACGAGCATTTTCCGCTTTTGCCACAATATCTTTGAAATACGTATGCTGCAGAATCGTCAGAAGGTATCTTTATGTGAGAAATTGTAAAACTCAAACGGGGATGCTTTAAGACCCAAATTCGCCAAACGCAGCTACTCTCTATTTGTGAATTTAAGAAAGCTTCGAGCGGTAAGGCAATGAAATAAGGGAACGATTGTCGATCGTAATTATATCGTGTATTTGTTTTGTAAAATAGTAAAAGTTATCTCCGGTTCTCACAGGTTTTTAAGTCTACTTCAGAATATCAATAAGTGGCGTTAACCCTTTCCCTCATATAAACGCTTTCTGACGCCTCTGCAGCAGACGGCTTTTTGAAAACATAGTTGACAAAAGAAGAAATTGCTCAAAACGAGCAATTTCTCCTTTTGCCACAATGTTTTCCGCTTTTAGTCATAGGTTATCCATTCAATTATGGAGATTTTCTATTTTTTAACAAAATACGTTCAAAGTCGTCTGCTACAGAATTGTCGTATGAGGGAAAGGGTTAAATCACCAAGGAGATATGTGAACCTGATTGATAGCTGTCTTAAATAATTCCTATTGACATCAGATCTGTAAAAGACGACTTAGAAAACATCTAGGTTCAGCCGTCAAACTATATACATTCCCAACAATTGAACATATTACTATCGAATAGAGTAGATAACATTGTAGAAAGAGGAGGACTTGCTCATGAAGAAAATGTTCGTCTTTAATCACACTTTTTACAAAATGCACAACATAGAGATGCATCAAAGCGTCTTTACAATTAGGATATGGTGAAACAATGCCGTCATCAACTATTCGGTTATGCAACCAATCTTAAACAAATACGTGTATGTAAACAGATACTCACAACCTGAGTGTTGAAAGAAGTGCAGGTCGTCGTGGGACAAGAAGCGCTCTAAATAATGAACAAGACGGATGTTTGATGCAAAGCATCAAAGAGAAGCCGAAAATATTTCGTTTCACATGAAGAAATAAGCAAAAAGAACATTTAATTAAATCCACAAACTTTAGAACAACTTAATCTGTAGTCAATAATGCTGATATCGGTTATTGAAGATATAAGTTTTATATAGGATATTTAACCTGGCAGGGTCTGTGTTTTAAGTGAAAGAGATGATTTAGAGTTAAACTGATCATGAAAAGTGACATATAATACTAAAGAGAGAGAAATGGACAAGAGGTTATGATAAATTTAAATTAGAACTAAAAAACAATCAACTATTTGTATTGAACACACGCCCTGTTATGATAATGTTTTATCAAATAATGCTGACACACAGACACTCTGTTTTTCGTTTGTATCGGTAAGTCATGATAGTGGATAAGGGTTTCCCACATAAAACAAATCTGCAGCAGACGATTTTGAAATTATCAAGTATAAAAAATCTCTATAAATGATCGTATGATAATTGAAAAGTGTTGAAATTATTGTGGCAAATTCACATATTTCTCCTTTTGCCACAATGATTTCAATGATGTTCACCCTGACAGACTTTAAAATCATCAAGTACAAAACATAGAAAATCTCTATAAATGATAGTAAGATAATTGAAAAGAGTTGAAATTATTGTGGCAAATTGAACAATTGAAAATCAAAGCCGAACAATCTCGAGTTTACGAAACTGATGTGAACTCGTGTCGTGATTAGCATTCAGAAAACATTGTGACAAAAAGAGAAATTGATTACGAGGAATTTATCCTTTTACTACAATGTTTTCTACTTTATGTCCATACCTTCATTTAGCAAGATGTTCCAATTTTTACTTAATGTGCTACATATGTGTTGTACGTGGGAAAGGCTTAACATAGGAACTACTAGTTTAATATTTTTTGAAAACGTTAAACCAGTGCATGAAAATTTACTTGAATTTATTTCTCAAACTGTAAAATCATGACCTTAGATTTACCAGTTGATATAAGAGTTGAAATGCTGTCTACATTTACAGTGATAAGTTAAATACAGTTCAGTTAATCCGATCACACTTTGTTTGTAAGAACCAGAAGATTTCATTTCATTTAAGTTTTCTGGATGTTCACATCGCATCCGTGATAAAACATGTTGATACACCAGGGACACTATATTACATGTAATATATATATAGTGTTCCTGGATACACCAATATCGTGTTTACCGCGATATTCATGAATGTGAAACTGCAACAGCGAAAAAGAACGAAAATAATCTTGAAACAGATATTTCTGTGGTTTAAAACTGTCATGTCTGCATTTTGCGATGACCATTGTACTCAAAGTTAACTTTGAATCATGTGCAATCATAGACGAAACTTTCAGCGATATCTGCGAAAAACAAAAATGCATAAATGGATGAAAATAATAAATGATCAAAAACGACAAAAAACAACTAGTAGAAGAACGACAGACGAAGTTTTCGTCACGCAACATAGTCAAATAGGAAGATATTATACTGAACATGAAAGTCAGATTATTAAAAGCAAAGCAAATGAAAATTTATAAATAGATGAATGGTACTGTCTTTTATTTTAGCTCCTAACTTGATTCGGGAACCAAAGTCTTACGACATTTACAAAAATACGGATTAAATCTAAATCGCCGGGAATCCAAAACGTGGAATAAATATTAAGATTTAGATTTAGTAAAAAATCTAAATTGAAAAGTTTAGTTAATACGGTCGTGGCTTCTTCCTCTAAATACTGCGTAATATATCATAGGATGTAAGGAACTAGACTACATTAACCAATTCAATAGAAGGGTTCTCTATTTTTACTGTTTAGACTACTAGATACAGTATGAATTTCGCTTAACTACAAATGTACATGTAGTTACATTAAATTAATATACCGGTCTTTGTATTTTTTTTTTAATTTGTTAAACTCACATATGTATAAAGAGTGTAAAAAGGGATGTTTTAAAAGTCATTTACCTTAAATTAATATACCTAGTAAGGACAAATTGAAATCCCGATTTGTGGTCTAAATATCTCCTTGTGCTAAATTCCTAGGCATTCCTACAGGAAGCCGCCAGGAGGCGGCTTCCAATTAATAACTAATCTAGTGTGAACGTGTAGCGAAAGCTATCGTTTTGTTGTAGCTTTCGATACACGTTTACAAAGTCACACACACTAGATTAATTTATATTTTAGGATATTGATGTATGTGCGAAACGCGAAAGTTCAGCCGAGTCTTAACATCCTCACAGAATCACCGGGCTCTTCATCGTCCGCCAACATGTAATGTAGTCATACATGCAGGTTTTGAAACAATTACACAAGAGTAACCAAAAAAACCCATAGAGTCCATGCAATTCTTAATGATATCTCTTTGACTACAAGATCAAAAAAAAAAAAATGCCAGAGGCTACTTATATAGAATAACGGGTTGAACGCTCTACCCCTTTCCCATATATAACAAAGCAGCAGCAGACGACTTTGAAAACAGCTGAACATATTGTGGCAAAAGAAGCAATTGCTCATTGTGCTCTTTTTTCAACAATGTATTCAACTGTTGACTGTTTAAAATGCGTGGTGATAAACGAAGTTTTTGAGGCACGTACATGCCAAAGCACTCTGTTATCAAACGCTTCCACCTTTTAAATAAATGCGTTACTACACCGAAGTCGAGTCTGATTAACCCGGCACACGTTTAAAACTGCCCCGAAACACTCATAGAAAGGATGGGGATAGAATGTTATTGTGTTAAAGTTATTGTCTTTTTACCGCTCCAATTTTGATAAGGCCAACATCCGTCATTAAAATTGAATGAGATTTGTAGAGTAATAAAACTGGAGACATCTGTCTCCGGGCAAGCAATCTTTCATAATCATGTACGGGGTTTAACCCTTTCCAACTTACATACGCTTTCTGACGCCTCTGCAACAGACGACTTTTGAAAACATTGTTTCAAAAAAAGACATTGCTCGTAATGAACAGTTTCGCCTTTTGCCAAAGTATTTTCAACTCAATTAAATAAGTGCGATATAGAAACACTTTCCATTTGCTAACCACAATGCTTTCAAGGTTATCTGCTTTAAAGTTTGTTGTATGTAGGAAAGGGTCAAATCCATGATTGGGTTACGCTATGGGAAAGCATTTATTATGACACGTTTTATTATACCTACCATATGATCCTCTCTAATTTGTTTCACAATTACATTTATGCTGACGATGACGATATCGAGAATGAAGACGAACACGACGATGATAGTGATGGTGAAGACGAACACGACGATGATAGTGATGGTGAAGACGAATACGAAGACGAAGACGAAGACGAAGACGAAGACGAAGACGAAGACGACGATAATAGTGATGGTGAAATCGGAGACGAAGACGACGATAATAGTGATGAGGTGATATCGAGGCCGAAGACGAAGACTACGATAATAGCGATGGTGGTGATATCGAGGACAAATACGACGATGATAGTGATGGTGGTGATATCGAAGACGAAGACGACAATGATAGTGATGGTGGTGATATAGAGAACGAAGACGAATACGAAGATACTAGTAATGGTGGTGATATCGAAGACGACGATGATAGTGATGGTGGTGATATCGAGGACGAAGACGAAGACGACGATAATAGCGATGGTGGTGATATCGAGGACGAATACGACGATGATAGTGATGGTGGTGATATCGAGGACGAAGACGAAGACGAAGATAATAGCGATGGTGGTGATATCGAGGACGAATACGACGATGATAGTAATGGTGGTGATATCGAAGACGAAGACGACGATAATAGCGATGGTGGTGATATCGAGGACGAATACGACGATGATAGTGATGGTGGTGTTATCGAGGACGAAGACGAATACGACGATGACAGTGATAGGGGTGATATGGAGGACGAAGACGAACATGACGATAATATTGATGATGGTGATATCGAGGACGAAGACGAAGACGACGATGATAGTGATGGAGGACGAAGACGAACATGACGATAATATTAATGGTGGTGATTTCGAGTTTGAAGACGAACACGACGATGATAGTGATGGTGATGATATTGATTGTGTTTGCATTTCTTTAACCAAATAGGAACTCTTTACTTTTTATTATCGGGCCATACTTATAAAGGTACCTCCCATAACCTTCACACATATATCAAATGTGCAGCAGCCGACTTTCAAAACATCTGCGCAAAAACATGGAATCACCTTTAAAATTACTGAAAATAGTTGAAAAGACTATTGCAAAGGAGAACTTGCTCATGATTTCTTCTTTTGCCACACTGTTTTGAAACGTCGTCATCTGTAAAGGCCTCATAAAGCTCCTGTATGTCGGAAAAGGTTAAATGTCAGGAAATGACGTGTTCGCTACGTGTTCGCGCCGTTCACAGTAAGACTTCCCTTCAACCATGCTCTTAATTCCACCCCTAAAGCTCATTAAACGCTTGAAAAGAACGTCATGTAATTGTTGACAGGGTTCAATCAATGAGACACTGCACACACATACGAATGATCGGCTTGATTCAAACATTCATAATGGATCACTAACAAAGGAAAAGACTTAACAGAGTTGTCACGCTTTTAGAATCGTTGAATCATTGTTTGATCTTAGTGTTTGCAAAGCATGTCACGAACATAACATTTACATCATAGAACATATGAGCCGTTCCACGAGAAAACCAACATTATGGACTCTGCGTAATGTATCGACCCAGATTCCGTCTCAGGGGGATAAAGGTATAGATAGAGTAGTGATATTGAAAATGAAAATCCACAGGAGGCGTAAAGTGTCTGTCCGGATTAGCATGCACGGTATACTTTTGCTGATCTGGGTCGATACACTACGCAGGGTCCACAATGTTGGTTTTCTCGTGTGACCGCACATATGTGTTTTCAGACATCTGCGTAATGTATCGACCAGATCAGCCTGCGCTGTCCGCGCAGACTGATCCGGCCGACACATTCCGTCTTAGGGGGGATAGATGTATAGAGTAGTTATTCCTGAAACAGAAAATCCACAGGAGGCGAAAAGTGTCTATCCGGGTAAGCCTGCGCGGCACGCTTATACTAATCCTGGTCGATACATTACGCAGGGTCCACAATGTTGGTTTTCTCGTGGGAAGGCTCATTTGTAGAAACATCACAACCTAAAAGATGTTTCGTTCAGTATCATCTGACACTCTATCCTGTCAAAATTGTGCCATTAAAGTTTCATCGTCAATTACGTTTAGTTCGTTTATTGTATCACTCATTTAAGCTAGTAGCAATTGGTGATAGGCAGAAAAGATCGCACTTGGTTTAAGATCCGTTGATTGCTTGTTTGGTGTATTACGCCATTTTCAACAATGTTTCAGTTATATCAAGGCGTTTCCTTTGTAAGTTAGCAGTACTACTGGTTCATTTATCCTGACACCAGCCAATCAGTCGTATTGTTAATCCCGCAGACCCTGAGCGCCAAGGAGGGCAGCCATTACTACCATTTTTAAAATCTTTGGTATGACCCGACCGGGGATCGAACCCGCTGTTTTTTTAGATTAGCACACATTGATGTACATGTTGTTCATGGCTTACACTGTACGCAAACACTATTCGGTAGCAGAAATAATCGATCAAAACAAATTTCAATTGCTAAGTTGATTTGAATTTTATTCCGTTTACAACAGTTTTTCAGGTATGCCACGGCGGCTAGTTAACATAACTGCGTATTCCCTGGCTTTCTCTCATTAGTACTCAACACACCATTTGTCCAAGGCAACTGGCTACCTTCGCCCATAAACATATTGAGTCCGTTTGTGGAAGGCGAATGCATGTTTAAGTGAAGTTAAGAAACATCTAATATCTTAATAGGAAGTACACTGGGATGCATACGCACCTCATTGCTCTCTCTGTCTGTCTGTCTCTCAGTTTATCTGTCTCTGTCTCTCTGTCTCTGTCTCTGTCTGTCTGTCTGTCTGTCTGTCTGTCTGTCTGTCTGTCTGTCTGTCTGTCTGTCTGTCTGTCTGTCTGTCTGTCTGTCTGTCTGTCTGTCTGTCTGTCTGTCTGTCTGTCTGTCTGTCTGTCTGTCTGTCTGTCTGTCTGTCTGTCTGTCTGTCTGTCTGTCTGTCTGTCTCTCTCTCTGTTTCTGTCTCTCTATGTATGCCTCTGTCTCCGTCTGTCTCTGTCTCTGTATCTGTCTCTGTCTCTATCTCTGTCTCTGTCTCTGTCTCTGTCTCTGTCTCTGTCTCTCTGTCTCTCTCTCTCTCTCTC
>JASEVX010000004.1:91066776-91099310 GCA_031761405.1 Serripes groenlandicus
CTGAGACTTAAGGCTTCATTGCTCATTATGAGCAATTTATCCTTTTCTCACAATGATTTCAAAAGTTGCCTGCCTCAGATGCGTCAGAATGCTTCAACAGGGGGGAAAGGGTTTAAGTGTGATTTAACGCGTATTTTGTTTGTCATATGGCGTAGACCGTATATTGAATAAGACACATGTCCTTGACGTAGTTCCGATGTTTGGTTACTAAGTAAATCAACCATTGTTTTTATTTCGATCGTTATTTGTTGTTTCCTCTCTTTATTACTTGCTTTAACACTTTCCCTCATACGACAATTCTGCAGCAGACGAATTTGGACGTATTTTGTCAAAACATAGAAAATCTCCATAATTGAATGGATAACCTATGACAAAAAGTGGAAAACATTGTGGCAAAAGGAGAAATTGCACGTTTTGTGCAATTTCTTCTTTTGTCACTATGTTTTCAAAAAGCCGTCTGCTGCATTTTCCCAAATGTTGTCATGATTAAAGTGGTGTCCTTGACGTAAAACAGATGTGTTTTTTTTATCATTTACTTGATTGCATATTCTCCTTTTTCGTTCGTTTATTTATATTTAGCGTTGCTTTGCCAAAACAACAATATAAAACATGAAGAGTAAACAAGGCCTGTCTAACATAGTATAGCGTAATTTCCAAAATATTTTGCGATAATCTTCTCCATGTTGGATTAATGGTAATACAATAGCAATAACCATTTCAATCATTTATACGTTTTATGACACCTCTGTAGCAGACGTATATTAAAACATTGCTGCAAAAGGAGAAACTGCTCAACATTGTGGCAAAAGGAGTAATTGCTTATGATGAGCATTTGTTCCTTTTGCCACAATGTTTTCAACTCTATTCTACAGTTGCCGAGCCCCGGTAGCTCAGTCTGAAGCAACGCGGGCTGTCAATCCAGGGGTTGTGAGTTCGAATCCCGGCTCGGCAAACTTTCTTTCCGACGATTGATAAAAGTCAATGCGACACCCGTCATTCGTCTTTCACCAATGGGCTAAGTCTATGTGGAAAAGCAGCCAGTTGCTTGGGAAGATTGTTATATGGAGTACTGGTTTGAGAAAACCAGGAAATGCATGTGTAGGTGAACTTGTTAAAACGGCGTTAAACCCCAATCATTCAATCTATTCAACAGTTATGTTTTTATTTATAGAGATTTTTCATCGTTTTGGAAAGATGTTTTCAAAGTCTGCTGCAAACTTTTTGTATGTAGGAAAGTGTGAACATGATATATTCTAATGCAAACGGGAACAATGTAGGCTACGATACTGGTGCATGTAATTACAGACTGATCCTGGTCAATAAGCGTTCGAAATGTCGTTTGTCGTAACGTTTAACGTGTGTAGGATTAAAGGGCGATCTATAGTTTGTATAAATAAAGAAATGCCAAATCCATGAAAGATAAAACGAACGATGTTATTTCTGCCCAATCTGTAATTGAACTAGTGTCGAACGATTATTTTTCTTGATCCAATTACAGGCAGATGTCTAGCCATTACTTTCTAGGAATTTTCTGTTATTTGACAGATTTCCACACCTTTTTTACGAGTTCTCAAGCACTTTACCGCTAATCAAGTCATGCATAATTTAAACATGAACGAATAGTAAAACCTCACTACCTGTTAAAATACAACTTTACTTCACGCTGAAATTAAAATCATCAAGGGAAATTTAACAAAAACGCTTGATACAAAAATGTATATTTGAACAGAGAATTGTTTTAGAAATTTCTCACTTTGAAGGGCTCTAATCTATGGGTCTCCTAAGTTCGTGATCATAAGCATTGAAATAAACTATATTGTCGATTACTAAAAGAATCCTTAGATATCAGAAAATATTTACACACTTCTCAAGTGACTGCTGAAGAAGAAGACGAAAATAATGACGTCAGCCACTAAGGTAGAAGCTCTACCAGGGGCGTAGCTCCCTTTAGGCACTGTAGGCATGTGCCTACACATCTTTCTCAAAATGCCCCCCAAAATGCAGCTGCGGCGATAGACATCTGCGTAATGTATCGACCGGATCAGCCTGCGCTGTCCGCGCAGACTGATCCGGCCGACACATTCCGTCTTAGGGGGATAGATGTATAGAGTAGTGATTCCTGGGACAGAAAATCCACAGAAGGCGACAAGTGTATATCCGGGTAGGCCTGTGTGGCATGCTTACGCCGATCCGGGTCGATACTTTACGCAGAGTCCACAATGTTGATTGTCTCACGAGACGGCCTACACATTGATTATTGCAAAGCTACGCCCCTGTCTACTATACTTTATATAACAAAATGGTTTAAAATCATAGACCATTTGATCGATTTTGAATCCGATTTGGTCTTAGCCATCCGAAACCCAAACGTCAAATAGTTGTACAAGTCATGTTTATCATAAACCCATTCAAATCTTTCGCTGCCGAACTTCACAAAGACGACTCTTCAATGATGACCATTGGAGCAGACCAGTCGTCAAACAGGAAACTTGGCTAAATTTATTATCTAAATGGCAAACAATGCAGATATAAGGAGAGACAGCTCGTTATAAGCTGTCGCACCTGGAACTGCATGGTTTGCAAAAGCCTTAAACCCTTTCCCTCATATAGACGCTCTCTAACGCCTCTGAAGCAGACGGCTGTTTGAAAACATAGTGACAAAAGAAGAAATAGCAAAAAACGTGCAATTTCTCCTTTTGCCACAATGTTTTCCACTTTCTGTCATAGGTTATCCATTCAATTATAGAGATTTTCTATGTTTTGACAAAATACGTTCAAAGTCATTTGCTGCAGAATTGTCGGATGAGGGAAAGGGTTAATTACCATTGGCAGCAGAAGAGTGCATTCCAATTAAATATGTATGTGATGCTAACACATTTCGGCGTCTAGATTACGTATGTAAATATCTGTGTGCTGCTAACACATTAAGGCTTTTAGACTACTTATGTAAATATGTGTGTGCAGCTAACACATGTCGGCGTCTGGACTACTTATGTAAATATGTGTGTGCTGCTAACACATTTCGGCGTCTAGAGTACGTATGTAAACATGTGTGTGCTGCTAACACATTTCGGCGTTTAGAGTACGTATGTAAATATGTGTGTGATGCTAACACATTTCGGCGTCTAGACTACGTATGTACATATGTGTGTGCTGCTAACACATTAAGGCGTGTAGACTACTTATGTAAACATGTGTGTGCTGCTAACACATTTCGGCGTCTAGACTACTTATGTAAACATGTGTGTGCTGCTAACACAATTTGGCGTCTAGACTACTTATATAAACATGTGTGTGCTGCTAACACAATTCGGCGTCTAGACTACTTATGTAAATATGTGTGTGCTGCTAACTCATTTCGGCGTCTAGACTACTTATGTAAATATGTGTGTGCTGCTAACATATTTCGGCGTCTAGACTACGTATGTAAACATGTGTGTGCTGCTAACACATTTCGGCTTCTAGAGTACGTATGTAAATATGTGTGTGCTGCTAACACATTTCGGCGTCTAGACTACTTATGTAAATATGTGTGTGCTGCTAACACATTTCGGCGTCTAGACTACGTATGTAAACATGTGTGTGCTGCTAACACATTTCGGCGTCTAGAGTACGTATGTAAACATGTGTGTGCTGCTAACACGTTTCATGTGTGGGCTGTTTACACATTTCGGCGTCTAGAGTACGTATGTAAACATGTGTGTGCTGCTAACACATTTCGGCGTCTAGACTACGTATGTAAATATGTGTGTGCTGCTAACACATTTCGGCGTCTAGAGTACGTATGTAAACATGTGTGTGCTGCTAACACATTTCGGCGTCTAGAGTACTTATGTAAACATGTGTGTGTGCTGCTAACACATTTTGGCGTTTAGACTACGTATAAAAACATGTTAGTGCTGCTAACACATTTCGGCGTCTAGACTACTTATGTAAACATGTGTGTGTGCTGCTAACACATTAAGGCGTCTAGACTACGTATGTAAACATGTGTGTGCTGCTAACACATTTCAGCGTCTAGACTACTTATGTAAACATGTGTGTGCTGCTAACACATTTCGGCGTCTAGACTACTTATGTAAACATGTGTGTGGTGCTAACACATTTCGGCATCTAGACTACGTATGTAAATATGTGTGTGCTGCTAACACATTTCTACGGTGGCACAGAGGTGACATGTGTATGTTTTTATTTATCTCGTGCGCACGACATAGTAAGTCGTGCGCACGACTTAGTAAGTCGGGCGCACGAGATAGTTAAGTCGTGCGCACGAGTTACTAAGTCGTGCGCACGACTTAGTATGTCGTGCGCACGAGATAAATAAAAACATACACATGTCACCTCTATGCCACCGTACTGTGGCACAGAGGCGACATGTGTATGTTTTTATTTTTATTTTACTAAGTCGTGCGCACGACATAGTAAGTCGTGCGCACGAGTTACTAAGTCGTGCGCACGAGATACTAAGTCGTGCGCACGAGATACTTAAGTCGTGCGCACGAGATACTATGTCGTGCGCACGACTTAGTAAAATAAAAATAAAAACACACACATGTCACCTCTATGCCACCGTACATTTCGGCTCCTAGAGTACTTATGTAAACATGTGTGTGGTGCTAACACATTTCGGCATCTAGACTACGTATGTAAATATGTGTGTGCTGCTAACACATTTCGGCTCCTAGAGTACTTATGTAAATATATGGCTATCAGGCCGATCAGACTACGCGGGACAACACTCCGGTCTTAGTATTCGTCGGTTGAAAAGCGCTTTGAGGTTGGTTTTTGGCATAGGGGCTTTTCGCCCCTATCCCATTCCTAGCCTGCTTTCTAAAGTCGACTAACGGCTGCATCCATAGTTCACTTAAGTGTATAAATCCGCGAAAGTCGAGTTTTGATTGGTTTGCCATCTGGTTTACAATGATTTCATTGGTTCGACCGAATAACAAAAATCCTTCCGCTTGCATAATTAATGAGAGAAAAGAGTTCCACATTGAATTCCACCCCGATGCTTTTCATTCGTAAATTAACCTGCAATAAGCGAGATCCTGCTGTCTGCGACCAACGGACACTTAAATCCTTCCCATTTTAATAAAATCCAACAGAATCTAAAATCTACCAGTAAATTATTCCTGAAACAACACTATCGTGTGTAAAGTTTAAACCACACAGCAGCACACGTACACGTGTAGTCGATATTTGTAGTGTAAGCAGTTTGTATTTAATATACTTTAACGTCAATTATTGTCCGTGTTAAATCGTTTGGGGGTTTTGTTTCTTGTTTATTTATGATAATTTGATCTGTTTAATTGGATCTGTGTTTGTTTTTTGCATTCTAATGGTGATAACACGTTTATTTAATCGGCTTTTTTATTAGATTTAATTAGTAAATCTGTAAACAAACACTAGACAATACACTTTATCACAAAATGTATCATAATGCGATATTATATCAACGTGATACCATGTCATCGGCTAAGTTATGTAGTGATCTAGTGAACATATATATATTTTCATAATGTTATATATTAAACAAAACATCAAATAAAAAATAGCAATCAAGTTGGTTATTACATGCATATATGTTTTATATATATCTACTTACACTTTTGAAAATAAATATGATTACTATTGAAAAATAATATAGAATTAAAAGAACAATAGAATGTTAATTGTAATTAATTGTAATTTATTCTTCAATACCAAAACATGTACATTGTAGTATACATAAGACATAAGACACATACTTAAGAGACCACTAAGAGCATTTACCTCGGGTGGTCTCTTAATACAGGTTTGAATAACATGCAATAGATGAATAATAATGAGCAATTTTGCCTTACATCTAGAGGAAAATATGGACAGTGATTATTGAAACAAGTTGAAACCTTTGTGAAAAAAGAGAAAATTTATCACGATAAGCAATTTTTCCTCTTGTCACGATGTATTTCAATGCCGTCTGCTGCGCATGTGTCAAAAAGCGACTGTAAGCGGGAAAGGGTTGAACCGTTTCCGTTACTTAGTTACATACGAATATTGAAAGGATTTTTGCAAACGGAGCAATTGCTGACATTGTGCAATTCCTCCTTTTCAGACAATGTTTTGAAACATGAATAAATTTTTTTTCCTATAATCTAGATAACTAAAACATTTGCACACAATTATAAGTTTAACCTTTGCCCATTTTAAACACATTTTGACTTACCTTAACAGATGAATTATCAGCAAGTTTGACTTTTTCTACAATGTTTTCATCACTATTCAAAAGTATATTAATTCAGTTCAATAGTTTAGCCTTAGTTCAATGTTGTTTGCTGTATATTTAGTCTAGGTGGTCAAGGGTTAGAAAGACTGTAAATAAATCAATCTACAAATCAGAGATTAGTTCATTTAAGCATAAACACGAGTTATAACCGCAAGGTCAATATTATTTTTTAAGTGAGGCGCTCTAGCGATTTTTGGACTATAATTATAATGTATTTGCATTTGCGTCAATTGAAGACTCAACGTCCGTCGAAATTTGATCTAGTCCTAGATGTATACCTGTTGACACATAAACTAGAAATGTAGTGTAAATAGGTTTTTGTCAATTAACCTTGTACGATTCCGTTTCGTAGTATAAATAAACTGCAAATCGCTGGATTCGGATTACATGTATATGTGATAACAATACATTACAAATTCCATAACATATTAACATATTAACCCTTTCCAAAACACAGACGTGTTTTGATGCATCGAAACAGTCTTCTGTAATCAATACTTTATATGCTGTCTCTGTCTGTAAATCTTGGATGCTATATCCGGCGTCCGGCTGGCTGTCTGCCTGAATGTGTATTCGTCTGTCCGTCATGGTTTGCATTTATTGGTCAAAACGTTGTTGCTGTTTGGCAGATTAATTTCAAAATGGTCACAGCTATACCGTGTGATCAGGAGAAAGGCAAAATACTAGGTACATAACTCTGATCTGCTTATTTAAGTCATCTCCATTTTTCCATATTTAGTTCAACCATTGTCTCAATTAATTTTCAAACTTGGTTTGTAGGTAACTTATGACATGCATATGTGCCGTGAACCATTATCATAACTTAAGCATGCTGTGTTTTGAGTGTGTATATTTTTGTCCTTCCATGTTCTCACTTATATGACTTTCGCATGCAACACATGCGTTCCGTGAAATGCTCTTGTTCGTTAATGAGTGCTTCTCCAAGATTTGTACCTTGACTGACTGTCTGCCCATCTTTGTTTTAATCTACCTGTCCACTGTCCGTTACGGTTTGCATTACTGGGTCAAAACTTAGTTTCTGTTTGGCGGATTCATTTCAAAGTGGTCACACTTATACATTGTGTAAAAGTGTAAACTCCTTTTTTTCAAATTTTTTCTTCAATGTATCAATTTTAGACTTAAAGGTGTATAGGAAACTTATGAGCTACAGATGTGCAGTGCACAAGAAACATGACTCTAGCATGTTTTCGGTTGTCTGTCATTTACCAGCACGATTCCAATATACAGTGTGGATCTTTAGTGCTCTCTGAACTGGAAATATCATACTTTAGGGTCGCTGGTCGGTTGTTTGTTAATATTTTGTCTTTCGTGATTTCTTTTTGTTTATACAAGAAAAAGGTAAAACTTTGATAAGTTATGTATTGGTTATTGGCAGGCAATCTGTGTTGTTTGAAACATTTTTGGCTTTGTTTGTTTAAAGGTTGATGTTTCATTGATTCAACAATGTTTGACCATATTAACTATGCCATATATTTTCACCTTACATATGCCCCTATACCATTAGTGCTTTCAGCGCTTTGATTCAATGGGTTGTTGATATTTTTAGTCTGAATAATCAGTTAACCTTTTCCCACATACAAACGCTTTCTCATACCTCTGCAGCAGATGACTTTTGCAAACATTGCGGCAACCTGAGATATTCCGCATAATGCTCTGTTCAATTGTTATAATTTCATTTACAGATTTCTTTCATATTTTTGCCCAGATGTTTTCTATGAAGTCTGCTGCTGTTTTGTTGTATGTGCGAAAGGGTTAATAAGATCACAAGACTACCCAGCTGAATAGTAGTGATTAAACATTCTTACTGTGCTAGACTCATCAAGCTATCTATGTTTAACCATTTCCCACATAGAGAAAATCTGCAGCAGACGACTTTGAAAACATACCAGAATAAAAAGAATGGAAACTCCCTTTTAAATGAAAGTACAATCATTTTATAGAGTTGAAAATATACTGACAAAGAGAGAAATTGCTCGTGTTGATGTACATGATGTTCCTGGACTACACTGTACGCAATGTGTAACTAAAGGGTTTTTTAAAAGCCGTCTGCTTCAGAGGCGTCAGAAATCGTCTACATAAATGAAAGGGTTCGTTCAGTTATCGTTGTATCGGCATTCCGTCGGATCAATCAGTTTGATCAGTTTAATAATAGTACTTTTGAAAACCATTATCAGATAGTCTGAACTTAATGGAAATGTCTGGAACCAAATCCACCCCCGCTTTAAGCGTTAATGATTATATTAAATCGAATAGTAATCAGATTTATAACGGTATTACTCTAAATATAGAAATAAAAGGTAAGTGTAGACCCATTTGGGAGAGAACAACGTCAGCAATTTTGACCCATTTGTGTGATTGAAGGTTGCTGTAGAAATAAGACCCGTAGTTAGAGTCCAACAATTGAAATGTTTGTTAAAGAAATCCCTACAGCGGGAGCATATATATATATATATGGAGAATCAAATGTATTTGAATATATCGGTTCGTTAAAATACTTTTTACTGAAATATTACACAAAATGGTGTTATCGCAACGCCATCTAGTAACCATTGACATACTTGAGCGCTTCAGCAGACTTCTCTTAGAAAATTCATGCAGTCGGATTTGGATCTTTTAAGAAATATGCGCGTTCAATATCATTCTGACAAGGGCAAACTTATGTAGACAGGTCGGTATCTACACTTGGCACGTACTCTAAATTTGATTATCCTGAAGCACTGCTTAATTGTACTTATGAATTCATTTCTGATGATGTATTACAGAAATAATCGAACCCAAAGCTGCATCTTATAATGAATGTGTATCATAAAGCGCACAAAGTATTCACAGGGGAGCGCGAAAAACAACCCTCAAATACATTTTGTGTTTTACTATGATATGCAAAAAGGATTCTACTTCACAGCAACAAATAACTCATGCGAATGCCGTTCAGTACACGGGGTTATATTTTCATACAGCATCATAAACTTTTAATGTACTTATATTACATTATAGAATGACAGTAAATGCAGTAAATGCTCTAGCAATGCTGTGTGGATACATGCACACTTTTTAGTCTCCATAAAGCTTCTAGTAGAAACGTGTTTTTGATTGTTGTAGTTTTATACTGAAGGCCAGCCCTGTCGAAGTAGCAGACGAGATTTTCACGCATTTGTACCAATCGACTTCTGAATACATTGTATGAAAACGAGAACTTACTTAACCCTTTCCCCCATACGACAATTCTGCAGCAGACGACTTTGAACGTATTTTGTTAAAACATAGAAAATCTCCATAATTGAATGGATAACCTATGACAAAAAGTCGAAAACATTGTGGCAAAAGGAGAAATTGCACGTTTTGTGCAATTTCTTCTTTTGCCACTATGTTTTCAAAAAGCCGTCTGCTGCAGAGGCGTCAGAAAGCGTTTATATGAGGAAAGGGTTAAAGAGATATATCCAATATTCCCCTCCATATGTTTAAAACGATGTCTGCTGTAGATTCTCTCTATTTGTGAAGGAGTTAATCCTTAACGTGATCCAAACGAATCACTCGCACCAACATCACATAACCTTTGAACATATTGAGGGAAAAGGAGAAATTCTTCACGATGACAGTCTAGTACCTTTCCATCTATGACCGACACGTTATCATTCATTGATGCGGATTTTCATTTGCGTTAATCTAATATTTGTTTATAGTAATTATTATGTTATAATCATCTTTTCTTCGCATTTACGACATAAAGTAATTTAAATTTGTCCTATAATAGCTATTTCCCTTCAAAGAAATATAGAAACTTTTTCATACATACGACACTCAATTTAATTTAACCTATTCTGAACGATAAAGGAGTTTTAATTATTTCAATTCTTTGTTTCTGTTATGAACAGATCTATTTGCTCTCGTTTGTTACTATATAGCCTGCGCGGCATACTTAGGCTGATCCGGGTCGATACTTTACGCAGAGTCCACACTGTTGGTTTTCTCGCGGGACGGCTCATACAGGGTGTTTCAAAATATATGTTACAGTTTCGTGGGTTTATAATTTGCATTTTTTATACAATATGTAAAAACAGAAAACACAATTTTGAAGAGGACATTTCAAAATTTTATTACATATGCAATATGTCAATTTTGCTTGAAAAATGAGATGTTGGTCAGAAATTTCATAAAATTTAATTTTCAGATGATGTGTTCCAAGAGACGTCCGTTTTGACGAATAACGACGTCAATTCGTTTTTCAAAGTCCTCTATTACTGCTGCACAAGTTTCAGCTGATACTGTTTGGAACTCTCTCTTGATTGATGCTTTCAACTCTTCCACACATGTTGGTTTGCATTGATACACCCTGTCTTTAAGATTACCCCACAGAAAGAAGTCCAACGGGTTGAGGTCAGGGTAATGGGATGGCCAAAATTGATCTGTTCTGAAAGACAGAAATCTGGTGCCAAATGTCTTCTTTAGCCAAGCTAGAACTGCTGTAGATGTGTGTGGTGTTGCTCCATCTTGCTGAAACCACATCCTGTGCATATCCAATTTCCTCCTCTTTAATGCCGGAATGAATTTCTTCTGCATGACATCCAAATATCGACAGCTGTTTATCGTTTCTGTTTCACCATCACTGTTTTCAAAGAAAAACGGCCCAATTATTCCAGTTGAACTGAGTGCGGCCCACACGGTTACTTTTTCAGCATGCAATGACTTTTCAGCGTAAATGTTTGGTTTTTCACTTCCCCAAAAGCGGAAGTTCTGTTTGTTAACACATGCATCAAGGTAAAAATGGACTTCGTCGCTAAACCACAGTACTTCCGAAACATGCTGGTGGTCCTTAATCCAGTTTGCAAACGATAACCTATAGTCAATGTCTGATTTCTTCAAATGTTGCATAAACGATATTTTATATGAAGTAAGTTTCAGTTCAAATCGTAGAATCCTGTATACAGTTGATGCACTTGCGTTAGAAACATCGTAAAGTATCTTTCTTACAGACTGCTGAGGTGTTTCTGCAACATAAGCTCTCACACTAGCGATGTTCTCATCAGATCGAGCGCTCCTTGGTCCCCCGGCATTACTGTGACGCTGGTCTAAAACCGATCCCGTTTGCTTAAACTTCCTTAATATTCGATGAACTTGCATTCTGTTGAGCCGTTTTTCCTCTGGGTACATTTTTTGCATTCTTCTGAGAACTTTAATAACATATTTACTTTCATGAAAGTGCTTAATAATGTCTCTGTGCATTTCTGTGGACAGCGCCATTTGTAAACAAACACCTGAATTGATGACGTCAGAAATGTAATTCATGACGTCATGACGTCGTTATTTTTCCCGAACTTTCAGTGCCATATAAAATTTGGTTAATTGCTTGTTAATTTGATGTATTATACACAACAAAATACTTTCCCATCAATCTGTTATACACTGTCGTTACTGTAGCATATATTATGAAACACCCTGTATCATAACCATGGTCTGTTCATACATTGCCCAAACTGCGCCTGGCTGACATCGCTCTAAATTCACCTTTCATAAGTACATTCAGTACTTTGAATTTATAAGATGTTTTCAATATGCGGAGTATTAAAAGTACATTAACTAGTAAAGGATTGACCTTTTACCAGTTGTTCATGATAACATGCAAAGAACCCGGAAACAGCCTGTAACAAGATATGTCGAAAGTTTAGAACTATTTAGTTCACATTGATTCCGAAAATTAAATGTACACGCAAATATCAGCTGCATGCCATTTATCTGATTGCACCAAGTTCATGATTTCCCTAATATATCTTCAACCAGTCCTTGCTCGTTCGGTGATCAAACGGTACTTTTAGTACAATATTTATATTTAAAAGGTTAAAGAAAAGGAAAAACTTATTTTTTGAAAGCTTTATAAGCTCTGATTATAGAAGCAGCGATGAAAGTCAAAATACTATTTCGTCTGTATGGAAAGACCAACATCCTTATTAAATTACGTAATAATTCTTTATATTCAAAGAAAACGAGTTTATTATCTGCCGCCATTCAGTTAATCGCCAAATAAATAATAGCCCCGTCATACCGGAAAGAGTATTGTGGCAATTCTGCTTATGCATTACATGCGATGGAGCTGCCAGGGGCGTAGCTCCCTTTAGGCACTGTAGGCACGTGCCCACACATTTTTTCTCAAAATGCCCCAAAATGCAGCTGCGGCGATAGACATCTGCGTAATGTATCGACCGGATCAGCCTGCGCTGTCCGCGCATACTGATCCGGCCGACACATTCCGTCTTAGGGGGATATATGTATAGAGTAGTGATTCCTGAAATAGAAAATCCACAGGAGGCGAAAAGTGTCTATCCGGGTAGGCCTGTGTGGCATGCTTAGGCTGATCCGGGTCGATACTTAACGCAGAGTCCACAATGTTGATTTTCTCACGAGACAGCATACACATTGATTATTGCAAATCTACGCCCCTGGCTTCGTTTCTTTTATTGTGTTAATAGTCAGAAATAGGGCTATATTACACAGGCGGACCATGCTATCAGTTATTGCTTTTAACTGTTCCCCATATACAGACGCTATATATCTGACGCATCTGCAGCAGACGACTTTTGAAAACATTTTAGAAAAAGGGATAAACTGCTCATACTGAGCAATTTCTCCATATGCCACAATGTTTTCAACTTTATTCAAATATTATGCTTTCAATTTACAGAGATTTCTCATATCTTTTGCCAAGATATATTCAATGTAGTCTGTTGCAGATTTGTTGTATGTTGGACAGATTTAAGACAACAAGAACATATATATATATTATATATGAGTTGCGTGTAGCAGGTCAGGATCGTATTTTATCGACTTTCAGTGTGGACTTAGGGGAGCCAGCGAATCCACACAAGCTCGCCATGACATTTTCTGTCCGTTTACATGTAGTAAATTCCTAACTGCAATAGCTTACAAAAAATTGATTGATTGATTGATTGATTGTGGTTTAACGCCGTTTTCAAAAAAAATTCAGTCATATCACGGCGACCAATTCACCTACTCATGCGTTTCCTAGTTTTCCCACAACAGTACACCACACAACATACTTTCCAAGCAACTGGCTGCTTTCCCACATAGACTGTTAAACAGCCCATTGGTGAAAGACGAATGACGCAGGTCACAGTGACTTTTGTCAAGCATCGGAAAGAATGTTGGCCGAGCTTGGATTCGAACTCACAATCCCTGGATTGACAACCCGCGTCGCTACCGACTGAGCTACCGGGGTACGGCCTTACATAAAAACTTCCCAAACTAGTTTAACCCTACTATAACGTTAAATGATGTCAAACTAGAACGTCAAACAAACTCGACTCAAATATCACTTTGAAGAAAAATTAAATCGGATAATATGCAAACAAAAATCATACCCGCCGTTCTTGAAAGAAAATGCACGTCTATTTTAGTTTAATACGGGGACATCATAAAGCACCATATCATTTGGTATGGAACGCCGGCACTGTCTTTAGACGTGATGAAACACCATTATTATGTCTGTTTGTTATTACATTATGTACATCGATCTTTACATGTTGTGCAAACATATTTATATTATGTCAGTATATGGTTATGTGTTGTGGTTTTGTACTTATATTCTGACAGTTTTTATTATATTATGTAGATACATCTTTACATTATGTACATACATCTTTATATTATGTCGGTCATCTTTACATTATGTAGATACATCTTTATATTATGTAGATACATCTTTATATTATGTCGGTACATCTTTATATTATGTAGATACATCTTTATATTATGTAGATACATCTTTATATCATGTGCTTGCTTTATTATATTATGTCCATACTTTATTATATTATGTGGATACATCTTTACATTATGTAGATACATCTTTATATTATGTGGATACATCTTTATATTATGTAAATACATCTTTATATTATGTAGATACATCTTTATAATATGTATATACATCTTTATATTATGTAGATACATCTTTGTATTATGTAGATACATCTTTACATTATGTCCATACTTTATTATATTATGTCCATACTTTATTATATTATGTGGATACATCTTTACATTATGTAGATACATCTTTATATTATGTGGATACATCTTTATATTATGTAAATACATCTTTATATTATGTAGATACATATTTATATTTTCAATAACTCTCCTAGTTTAAAAGATTGAAGAAGATTGGCCAAGGAGGCCTGTTGCCACGGCGACGCCATTTTAATTGTTTGCTTTACGGGCGTTACCCTTTACGGATCACATTACCGTCACATTCCGTACATTCGCGCTTTTATTTCCGGTGTCAAGGCGGAATATCACCCTGCTTAAACTATCCACAACATATAACAACGTTTGCACATCATATAAAGTTACCACAGATAGCACAAGATGTAATAACGTCACGACAGAATATAAGAAAAACAACTAACTAAACAACATAATATTGCATGGACATTATCTACTACTTTGTTAATCATGGGCAAATATGAATGGGATATGTTTGTCGTTTACCTTCCGTCCGTCCGTCCGTCCGTCCTTCCGTCCGTTCGTCTGCCGTCCTGTGCCATATTTAAGGCATTGGTGGATGGATTCGATTAAAACTGTATGGAAATGTTAACCTACATATTGAAAGGCTAGACGGCAAGTGAAACAAAGATTGCTTTAAAACACAAAGAGTTATGTCCCCTTAGACTTATATTGTGTATGTACTGGACATCATTTACATTACAAGTTATCTACCTTAAATACACTGTGTTCGTCTCAAATTCCGTATGGAAACTGTAGAGAACATATTTTATATCAAATCCGTATCTTTATGAATATTTATCGTCATCAAATCTAGGTCAATCTATAAACGCGATTACATGAATGTGGAGTCAGAAACTAGATCACAAGGTCAAGTTTCAAATGCCTCTGAACACTTCAGAGGTTCAATGTATGTTCAAATATTCATTGAAATTCATAAGAACATTAATTTCCATCAAATTCAGTTCTTGTTCAAACATTTGTCATGTTGGATCGAAAAATAAGTCGCACGTAGTCCAACAGACCCCCTATATTTCCGTAGTGGATCAGTAACTAACCCAATAATGTATTTATTTCGTCGACCACTTTAAACTGAACTATACTGTAACTTGTTGATATTTGTTGGTAGCATAATATGACGTCATGAGTAAAAGATCTATCAATATTTATTAAAGAATTGGAATAGATATATTATTTAAAAAAAATACACCGGTTCAACATGAACATATTTATTTCAATTCATTTCATTTCTTTCTGGGTAACTGGTAACATTTGAGAGCCACTTTACGAAAACCAACCTTTGAACTGACTTTTTTACTTTACTCACCCCCTATGGAATTTACTCATCCCCTATAGAAATATATATTTCTGCACGTGACACGCTTTAACCAATGAAATTGCTAGAATTTCGTGTGAGGCGAAATAATATATAATAATGTGTGCACACACTATACTAAAGTATGCACATAATGTAAAAACGTATGGACATAATGTAATAAAGTATGGACATACTGTAATAAAGTAAACACAGCGCACAATAAAGTATCTACATAATATAAAGATGTATCTACATAATGTAATGATGTACCTACATAATATAAAGATGTATCTACATAATGTAATGATGTACCTACATAATATAAAGATGTACCTACATAATATAAAGATGTATCTACATAATGTAAAGATGTATCTACATAATATAAATATGTATCTACATAATATAAATATGTATCTACATAATATAAAGATGTATCTACATAATATAAAGATTTATCTACATAATATAAAGATGTATCCACATAATATAAAGATGTATCTACATAATATAAAGATGTATCTACATAATATAATACAGTATGGACATAATATAATAAAGCAAGCACATGATATAAAGATGTATCTACATAATATAAAGATGTATCTACATAATATAAAGATGTATCTACATAATGTAAAGATGTACCGACATAATGTAAAGATGTATCTACATAATGTAAAGATGTACCGACATAATATAATAAAAACTGTCAGAATATAAGTACAAAACCACAACACATAACCATATACTGACATAATATAAATATGTTTGCACAACATGTAAAGATCGTTGTACATAATGTAATAACAAACAGACATAATAATGGAGTTTCATCACTTCTAAAGACAGTGCCGGCGTTCCATAATTTGGAATAAAGTAACATATTGTTATAAATACATATAGCGTCACAACTCAATGTTTATTGACAGATAGATGCTACGTTTGAAACGGTGAATAGCTAGATAATAATAGTAATCTATATCAGCTTTAACGGAATAAGAACAACTTCATTTTCTAAGACAATTTACCCTTTCCCTCATTTAGACGGCTTTTTCGAAATATAGTGACAAAAGGTTATCCATTCAATTAAAGAGATTTTTTTATTTTTTGACAAAATATGTTTAAAGTCGTCTGCTGCAGTATTGTCGTATGAGGGAAAGGGTTAATTACAAGTACAGGTATTTAGTTATATGATGATAACAAGTACATCACTTATCATTCTGACGGTGCAACATGTTTTCTTGTTGAAAAGAAATGAGCCACGGCGGACGAGTTAGGCTCTGAATGCCATTCCACTTCGACATCATTTTATATTACATTGGTGTAAAACATGTAGGGCTACACTTCCATCTTTTGTCAGAATGTTTTGTATGTATAATCTGTAAGCTGACGACGAGGAATCTGCGTAGACTGTGCGGGTGCACAAACTAGCAGTGGAATTCAGACCTGGAATCTCTAGGTGGTGCTTAGATATAATTGACAATTGCGATAAATGTCTGCAGTATACTAATGTTGTACACTTTATGTTGTTCGTTTGAATTCCATGTAAATCAACCACCTTTGGGCATTTTCAATCAGTGAAGATGCATGTAAATCACCATTGTTCCCCATTGATTATCATGCGTTATAATTGATTGATTGATTGATTGATTGATTGATTGATTGATTGAATGATTGGGGTTTAACGCCGTTTTTAACAATTTCTCAGTTATATCACGGCGACCAGTTCACCTACTCATTCATTTCCTGGTTTTCTCACACCAGTACTCCACACAACAATCTTCCCAAGCAACTGGCTGCTTTCCCACATAGACTTAGCCCATTGGTGGAAGACGAATGACGCATGTCGCATTGACTTTTGCCAATCGTCGGAAAGAAAGTTGGCCGAGCCGGGATTCGAACTCACAACCCCTGGATTGACAGCCCGCGTCGCTACCGACTGAGCTACCGGGGCTCATGCGTTATAAAGACTGTCCATTGCGCATTGAGTATCGGACTATATGGAAACACAGGTCGATCTGTATCCACACGTGTAGAGTGTACACTGTTGGTTTCCCTTATATACGCGGCACGACGCAATATAAGCGATTATTCATTTGACCATCATGTTTTCGACCCTGAATCAAAGCTATAGATCTAACCCTTTCCCACATACAACAATTCTCGAGCATACGACATTGAAGTCATCTAAGCAAACACATGGACAACCTCAGTAACTTATAAGTTGATTAATTCAAATAATTGGAAATCTTGTGAAAAAAGAAGAAATTACTCATAATGAGCAATTTCTCCCTTTGTCATAATGTTTTCACAATACTTCAACTGCAGTTGGTAACACTTCTAGATTTCTATATATTATAATTCCATTACGCCTTTATTGTATGATGATTTTGTGAAAGGGTAACAAACATATCGATGGCTTGGCGTGAAACAGTTGTAACTAAAATCCTATTTTAAAAACCATGGTTTAGGGGCAAATTTGACCCCCTTGTAAACAATGCAAATTTAGATGCCATTGCTCAGAACGAGCAATGGCACCTAAATTTCCATTGTTTACAAAGAAAAATAATTTAACGATTATAAAGACTTTATGGCGATGTGATTAACCTTGGTACAAAAAATACCAATTTTAGTTACAACCGTTTCTCGTCAAGCTCTCGATATCTAGCATTTCCCTGATTTCCATACTGCTTGAAATAGGTCTGCTGCAGAGGTAAGTGGGTTTTACTATGCGAATTTAACCCAGGATTTCGCCATTGAAGATTATGTAGCTCTGAAAGGAATTACCACGAAGTCGCCCCCAGAACGGTTATTACGTACTAACATGTCTTAAAAGACAATCTTGGATCAGACTAATCATTATTGTAAACCTTTCTTACTTACGATAAATCTGCAGCAGACAACTTTGAGAAACATCAAGGGACATATTGCGAATCTCTGAACACGAAATGATAAATAAATATGAAATAAAGTTGAAAACATAACGGCTGAAAGAGAGATTGTTCATCTAACACATTTTTCCTTTTATCAGCGTTTTTCAAAAACGTTCTTAGTTGCATATTTGTCAAAATTCGTCTGCATTGTAAATCTGACATTTTGTCTAAAAGATGCGTACACTATCTCTTCCTAGCATATCGACGACTCTGCTGCAGACGAGTTTTTAAAAACAATGTGGTACATTGACAACATGCTCCTAATGAGCAACTCTTTTCAAAAAGTATATTTTTATCTATGGAGAGCTTACATATTTTTGACTAGATATATAGGAGATATAGTCGTCTGCTGCATATTTTCTATACGAGGAAAGGGGTTATTCAGGCCCACATTGTCGGAATGCTGTCTCTGCTATTATAGGCACAAACGAAAGATGTCGCTGTTATCATTGTCCAATATCTAACCCTTTCCCACATTGGTCAGTCGGAATGCTGTCTCTGCTATTATAGGCACAAACAAAAGATGTCGCTATTATCATCGTCCAATATCTAACACTTTCCCACATTGATCAGTCGGAATGCTGTCTCTGCTATTATAGGCACAAACGAAAGATGTCGCTGTTATCATTGTCCAATATCTAACCCTTTCCCACATTGATCAGTCGGAATGCTGTCTCTGCTATTATAGGCACAAACAAAAGATGTCGCTATTATCATCGTCCAATATCTAACCCTTTCCCACATTGATCAGTCGGAATGCTGTCTCTGCTAGTATAGGCACGAACGAAAAATGTCGCTATTATCATCGTCTAATATCTAACCCTTTCCCACATTGATCAGTCTGAATGCTGTCTCTGCTATTATAGGCACGAACGAAAGATGTCGCTGTTATCATTGTCCAATATCTAACCCTTTCCCACATTGATCAGTCTGAATGCTGTCTCTGCTATTATAGGCACAAACGAAAGATGTCGCTGTTATCATTGTCCAATATCTAACCTTTACCCACATTGATCAGTCGGAACGCTGTTTCTGCTATTATAGGCACGAACGAAAGATGTCGCTATTATCATCGTCCAATATCTAACCCTTTCCCACATTGATCAGTCGGAACGCTGTTTCTGCTATTATAGGCACAAACGAAAGATGTCGCTATTATCATCGTCTAATATCTAACCCTTTCCCACATTGATCAGTCGGAACGCTGTTTCTGCTATTATAGGCACGAACGAAAGATGTCGCTATTATCATCGTCCAATATCTAACCCTTTCCCACATTGATCAGTCGGAACGCTGTTTCTGCTAGTATAGGCACGAACGAAAGATGTCGCTATTATCATCGTCCAATATCTAACCCTTTCCCACATTGATCAGTCGGAAAGCTGTCTCTGCTATTATAGGCACAAACGAAAGATGTCGCTGTTATCATTGTCCAATATCTAACCCTTTCCCACATTGATCAGTCGGAACGCTGTTTCTGCTATTATAGGCACGAACGAAATATGTCGCTATTATCATCGTCCAATATCTAACCCTTTCCCACATTGATCAGTCGGAACGCTGTTTCTGCTATTATAGGCACGAACGAAATATGTCGCTATTATCATCGTCCAATATCTAACCCTTTCCCACATTGATCAGTCGGAAAGCTGTCTCTGCTATTATAGGCACAAACGAAAGATGTCGCTATTATCATCGTCTAATATCTAACCCTTTCCCACATTGATCAGTCGGAACGCTGTTTCTGCTATTATAGGCACGAACGAAAGATGTCGCTATTATTATCGTCCAATATCTAACCCTTTCCCACATTGATCAGTCGGAAAGCTGTCTCTGCTATTATAGGCACAAACGAAAGATGTCGCTGTTATCATTGTCCAATATCTAACCCTTTCCCACATTGATCAGTCTGAATGCTGTTTCTGCTATTATAGGCACAAACGAAAGATGTCGCTATTATCATTGTCCAATATTTCACTCTTTCCCACATTGATCAGTCGGAATGCTGTCTCTGCTAGTATAGGCACAAACGAAAGATGTCGCTGTTATCATTGTCCAATATTTCACTCTTTCCCACATACAACACATCTAAAAACCAGACGACTTGAACCCTTTCCCTCATAAAGACGGTTTCTGACGCCTCTGCAGCAGACGGCTTTTTGAAAACAATGTGACAAAAGAAGAAATTGCTCAAAACGAGCAATTTCTCCTTTTGCCACAATTATTTCCATTTTAGTCATATGTTATCCATTCAATTATAGAGATTTTCTATTTTTTGACAAAATATGTTCAAAGTCGTCTGCTGCAGAATTGTCGTATGATGGAAAAAGTTATACTCATTTCGGCAATAACATGGAAAATCTTTGTAAAGAATGTGTAATTATTGAATTGGGTTGACCACATGGTGGCAAAAAGTTAAAAATGATATCATATGAACAGTTTCTTCTTTTGCCATAATGCTTTCCAAAGTCGTCTGATGTAGAAGCGGTAGAAAGGGTTTACATAACTCGATCGGGAATGGAAACTAACCCGTACGCTACCTAACTCGATCGGGACTGGAACCAATACGTGCTGCATGCGAAGTCGTTACCACTATATTCACTGGGAACACACAACACGGGGATTTCGTCAGGCATTGAGATGCGCTAAGGTGGTTAATTAAAGAATTCTCTAATACGTGTGTGATGCAGCGTAAATTTTTCACACGGTTAAATCATAATTAAATCTTGTGATACCCACGGAGCTGATGCACAATTAGATTATAAAAGCTATTTGAAATGGGATATGAACAGTTAGTCTTCATCCCGTCCTGCAGTATACGTGACTTTTGAAGACATTGTTACAAAGTGAAAAGTTGTTCATTATAATGAGCATTTCCTCCTTTACCATAATGTTTTAACCACTGTTTAATAAGTTATCGTTGATGTAAAGAAATCTCCCATACGTTTTCTATTTATATTTTCAAAGACGTCATCAGCAGATTTGATGTATGTTGGAACTGTTGGTTAAGTATTTGGTATTCAAAGACGTTAAAACCTGCCGCAGATATCCACATATCGAGGGCTTGGCGTGAAACGGTTGTAACTAAAAACCTATTTTGAAAAACCTGGTTTAGGGGCAATTTTGACCCCTTTGTAATCAATGCAAATTTAGGTGCCATTGCTCAGAACGAGCAATGGCACCTAAATGTCCATTGTTTACCAAGAAAATTAGCTTTTAAAGACTTTATGGCGAGGTGATTAACCTTGGTAACAAAATACCAATTTTAGTTACAACCGTTTCACGCCATCCCTTCGATATCGTCAGATCAATATACATTATAAACATTATAAATGGTATACTAAGTTACATAATGTTGATTATGTTTTGCTGTATTGTTTATTAATCAACAGGGGACTCGATACGACTGATTGTTTGGTGTATAACGTCACTTTCAACTTATTTAAGTTATATCACGGCGTTTACTTGGTAGGTTAACAGTACTACTGGTCAATTTATCCTGAATCTAGCCAGTTACAAAACTGTAGGCGTAGTACTTAACGCGAAACCCTGAGCACCAAGGAAGGCAGCCATTACTCGCATATTTTAATACTTTAGTATGACCCCGTCGGGGACCGAACCTGCGACCTCCAGCCCCCGAGACGGACTCGAACGGAATTAAAAGCGTCTCTTCATTAAATCATTATATTATTTCCCATTCAAACCAGAATTTTTGGGAAATACCAACAGAAGGATTGAGTACTAAATATGAACAGAGAACAAGATACCTCATCTCAAGTTTGAAGTGACATTAACACAATGTACACTCTGATAATGTTATATTTCTTTTTTCAAAGCTGTTTTCAACATTATTTCAGTTACATTAAAGCAGCAGTCCACTTATTCATGACCCCTGGGTAAACGAACCAGTACTAGGCCGCTAACCTATTTTGACCCCTTTGTAAACAATGCAAATTTAGGTGCCATTGCTCAGAACGAGCAATGGCACCTACATTTCCATTGTTTACCAAGACAAATGAGTTAAAGCATTTAATGTTAATTGGTCTTTTTAAGCTGTTTTCAACATTATTTCAGTTATATTAAAGCAACAGTCCACTTATTAATGTCCCCTGGGTAAACAAACCAGTACTAGGCTAGTAAAATGTGCCTTGCCCATGGGCACTCCACCATGGCTGTGGATCGAACCCGGTACACCAGTTTCCAAATCCCCGACGCTAACCACTCGGTCAGGGCGGATTCCTAGACTCGGATAAGATTTGGGTTTGCTCCTATTCGTCTGAAACTATTCAGTTTGGAAAAGATCCGTTTTCTGACTTAAGACCCAGTTACATCTTCATGCCGTTTTAACCTCTGCAACAGACGACTTTTGAAAACAGTGTTCCAAAACGGAAAATTGCCCATAAAGAGCAATGTCTCCTTGTGCTACACTATTTACATCTTTATTCAATATTGTTTTCATGTATAGAGATATTAACGTTTTTGTCTATATAATTCGAATGCTGCATAAATGTTGTATGTTGAGAAGGGGCAATGTCTTCCATTACAAAGTGTGTCTCGTGCAAATGTCTCAATTATTTAGAATAATGGATGAATAATTTTGCATATTCCAAAATATATAAATAAACATACCTACCAACAATTTGATCCTATACATATCTGATTTAGCTTCTTCCAAATTCACATTTCCACAATAACCTAGTCATTGATTGAAACTGTAAACAAATATCCGAAACGCGATATTAATAATCTATGACTGCTATCAAACAATGTAACAATTAAGTCTAAATGGTTGAATTAATAATTTGGAAGAGCGTTTTTCTTGAATATAACCCCCTCCCTCATATAGACGCTTTCTGACGCCTCTGCAACAGACGGCCTTTTGAAAACATAGTGACAAAAGAAGAAAATGCACAAAACGTGCAATTTCTCCTTTTGCCACAATGTTTTCCATTTTTTGTCATAGGTTATCCATTCAATTATGGAGATTTTCTATGTTTTGACAAAATACGTTCAAAGTCGTCTGCTGCAGAATTCTCGTATGAGGGAAAGGGATAAGGGAGTTTACCGGCAATATTACATGCAATCCACACTGGATGGAAATAGACAAAGATGTCATTCTGTAACATTGACACATTGTCTCCTCTGTACTGAAGGAGACGCGATTTGCATAATGATTGGGAAATAAGAATTACAAATTGAATTATGACGATTGCGTTTAATTATATACGCACGTGTTCGGACTAATAAATCAAATTGTAAAAGGTAGTGAACGACTGTGGGGTACTAAACCTTTTGTATAATAACTACTGTATTATATCATAATGTTGTACGATAAAGGAAAATGATCACGTGGCAATATGTAGACGCTTTCCAAAATAATAATGATACCGGATGTATTACAAAACAACACTTTTACGCACATAACACATTAGAAACAGACGATTGCGAAAACCTCGGGGAGAAAATATGGAAAACAGTCTAAATGATAATATCCTTTTAGGAAAGAGTAGACAAAAAGTAATAATAGCGGAAATTTGCTAGTTATGAACATTTTTCTTGTTGCTACAATGATTCTAAAGTAGAGTGCAAACACATTTTCGTCTGCATATAGGAAAATTCCATAAGGTAACAATTCCTATAAATAGGAGTGATAGCAGAGATTTCCCTTCATAATGCGCAAGGTTGCGGGGATAGCATACGGACTGGTGTGCTGGTATCAGGATAGACTTGCAAGCAATACTGGTAATAAACATAGGAATCGCCGTGTTATAATTGAAATACAGTTGAAAGACGTGCGAAACACCAGACAGGCACACAAACACAACCAATAGGAGACTTGTCGGTTTACACTACCAGGGGCGTAGCTCCCTTTAGGCACTGTAGGCACGTGCCTACACTTTTTTTTCTCAAAATGCCCAAAAGTGCAGCTGCAGCGATAGACATCTGCGTAATGTATCGACCAGATCAGCCTGCGCTGTCCTCGCAGACTGATCCGGCCGACACATTCCGTCTTAGGGGGATAGATGTATAGAGTAGTTAATCCCGAAACAGAAAATCAGGCCTGTGTGGCATGCTTAGGCTAATCCGGGTCGATACTTTACGCAGAGTCCACACTGTTGATTTTCTCACAAGACGGCCTACACATTGATTATTGCAAAGCTACGCCCCTGACTACGGCCATTTGGCGAACAGCCCCGATAAATAGGGAACATTATGTTGCAGTAGCGATACAGATTTTTGTATTATACTACCAGGGGCGTGGACAATTGATATCTCGCAAGACCAGATATATGTTTTATGACAAAATAAAGAAAAAACATACACATTTCTATATTCTTAATAATTTAAAATTTAAATTTAAACATAACATGTCATAAAATTATATGATAAGCGTGTGTACCACGTCCAAATATCACATTTTTAATGACGTAAAAGCATATTTAAATGACGTCACATCATATGTCAGTGACGCACCATTGCCATATTTGGTACCGTATTTTAAAAGTCAAATAGGAGTTTTAATCCGTTGTGTTTAAACTACGCATGGCCATCTGTATGTATTTGCGTAAGAACAAAGTGCTGGTTTATGTATATATAATAAAAATGTATTCCTATCACAAGTCATTTTCTTCGTGTTTTGTGATATTCTCAAGGAAGCGGTAAGTTGCTTTAAAACCGGATGAGGGGCGATAACCTTTGTAAAGAGTGTGTATTTAAACTTTCCAACATACGATAATTCTGATGCCGACAACTTTCACAAACATCTAGACAAAACTTTGGAACATCTCCATAAATGAAAGTACCATTATTGAATGGAGTTGCACACATAATGTAAAGGTGCGTAATTGCATCATTATGATAACAATTTGGCACCTGCAAATGAGACAAAATGCGAATGCACGTTAGAAAAGGATTGATTGATTGATTAATTGATTGATTGAGGTTTAAAGCCGTTTTCAACAATTGTTCAGTCATATAACGGCGGCCAGTTCACTTACTCATATGTTTCCTGGTTTTCTCACACCAGTACCCCACACAACATACTCTCCAAGCAACTGGGTGCTTTTACCATATAGACTGTTAGCCGATTGGTGAGAGAAGAATGACGCTTGTCACAGTGACTTTTGTCAAACGTCGGAAAGAATGTTGGTCGAGCTGGGGTTAGAACTCACAACCCCTGGATTGACGACCTGCGTCGCTACCGACTGAGCAACCGGGGCTCGACGTTAAAATAGGATAAAACAAATGTATGTAGTTTCAAATGATATCGAGGGCTTGGCGTGAAACGGATGTAACTAAAATTTGTATTTTTTTTTTACCAAGGTTAATCACCTCATCATAAAGTCTTTATAAGCGTTAAATCATTTTTCTTGGTAAACAATGGAAATTTAGTTTTCATTTACAACCGTTTCATACCAAGCCCTCGATATACAGGTAAACGTGGCTAAGAGCGCCTCCTGCGATAAATTACAGACTCACTGCTAGTTAAAACAAAAGAGCTTTTTTTTTTTTTAAATTTACCGACATTTGTATTCAATTAAAAAAACAGCATCAATAGAGTAATTATCAGTAGGGATAGTATATATCTGTCATTTGCACTATCTATAAATTAGATTGATCGACTTAAGGTATAACGCCGTTACCAACAATTGTTCAGTGGTATGAAGGCGGGCCAGTTCACCTACCAAAGTGCTTCAAGGCTTCCATACACCAGTACTCCACACAACAGTCTTTCATAACATTACCACATAAACTGTACGCCCATTGGTGGAAGATGAATGACGCTTGATGCATTAACTTCTTTTAAACGTCGGAATGAATGTTGACTCAGCTGGGGTTCGAAATCTCCACGCATGGATTGACAGCCCGGGTCGCTCCCGACTGACGAACCAGGACTCGGCTTCACATGAACACAACTTATTTTAAGTACAGCCATTCAAACGGTTCTAATGAGAAGCTCTTATAAACCATTGATCTTTAAATTGACTCAATCCTTTCCCACATAAAAACACTTTCTGACGTCTCTGCATCAGATGACAGTAGTATGTATGGCTCTTTGGGTGTAAACAGAGATGACGTAATCGGCGGCCATTTTGTTGACCTAGTTACTATTTATAGTATCTCATTTGCATATAAGGATTGACACGAGTAAGGACGCCATTTTGTAGTTATACAATGACTGCGCATGCGTGGCGGCCATTTTTTAATCATAGGTCTTTATTTAGAATGACATCATGGGTCTATATTTAGAAAGCTTTAACAATGGAGCAAGTGTTTCAGTAGCACCCTTCGGGCGAGACCACCAACGATTTGTCTCTAGCCTTCTACCAATAGATTCTAGCGGGTATGTTGTTGGAACCCTCGAAAATAATGGCGGGGAAATTCGACCTAACCTTTGCTACATTGTTTCGGGAAACCTGACACGAGACATCCATACAACACGATATATCCCTTTAATATGTCGTATAGTCGAGCCGAAGCACGCAGTCAAACATGTATGGTAAAGCAATAAATGTAACGTCTTACCTCGACAACGTCCAGAGTTCAAATGACAGATGCGCATGTCCTGACACCACGATATATTTTTAGACGCGTTATTTCACAATCAGAAACACACCAGGTGTCCGAACAATAGACCATTGAAATGTTAATCTCCTTCAAAGGCGCCATACTGTCTGCGTCTATTTATTTCACAATCAGAAACACACCAGGTGTCCGAACAATAGACCATTGAAATGTCAAAGTTAATCTCCTTTAAAGGCGCCATACTGTCTGCGTCTATTGATTTAAAGCCGGAAACATGAACAATGCCCCATTGACATGTCAATATCAATCTCCTTTAAAGGCGACACAGTGTCCAGCGTCTATTGATTTAAGGACGGAAACGTGTACAATAGCCCATTGACATGTTGAAAATTAATCCCCTTTAAAGGCGACTTACTGTCTGCGTCTGAACACCTGCAACGAACGCGTTAACACTTGTCTGAGAATAACCCTTTACACTGCTGTTCAAAAGATTACCCTACATGATGAAAGTTATTATCATGTTTTAATTTGCACTTGAAAAGTGTCACTGTAGTTAAACACGACTTTACCAATTTGATCAGATTTCAAATATAGAGGGAAAAGGAGCCCATTATAAGCATCAAATCGATTTTTGTTAATTAGTATCACTATTTACGCTTTAACTTTTTCTCTTTATGCTACCAAATGATAGAAGACCCAAAAAGCTTTCATTTAAACCAAAGTTTGTCGCTATAATTGTTTACCGTTTTAGAGTTATGTAATATGAGAGATTTTTAAACCCCAAATATGAACTTGCCCCGATCCTCAAGTTTGATATACCGTTGGAAAGATCTCGTTGAGCCCTTTTCGTATATGAAAAAATTATGATCCTAAAACTAATAGTTCTCTAGTTATCGCCGTTTTAAATTAAGTTTCAAAGTGCGTCAAAAGTCTTCTTAATGCGTAAATGCCGATATCTCCTTTATTTCTTGTCCGAATGTAGTTGTGTTTGGGCCCATTGAAAAGGATTTCTGATTTTCTATCAATTGAGATGATCAAACCGGAAGTGACGTCATGTTTTTAATATTTGTTTGTTTCAAAGTGCGTCAAAAGTAATCGGACTTTGGTAACAGTGACATCACATTCATCATTGCCGTCGTACATGAAGAGATCGTCAGCTTGTAAATGTACCCTTACATTCTGACTAGATACAAAATAGTCCAAATAAACGTTTACTTTTTTAAAAGTGTTGCTACCTACACCATAAAAAGCAAGAAAATCCACTGCTTCCTTAATTTTTATAATCACACTTATTAAATTTGTATTTAAAAAAGATGCACTAAAATTAATTATATCCATTTTGATAAGCCAAATGTGCCAAAGAGAGTAAAGTTCCTTTATCAAGCAATGCTAATTTGAGTAATGGGAATAGAAAAAAAAAACATATTTGTTAACAAATTTTGTGTAAATAGACTTGGATTAGGATTAAAAATTAATTTCAATAGTTGGACTGGTCAATGTTTACTTTGATTTTATGAATTCCATGGTTACAGTTTTAAATGCTGTCCAGTTATGGTAGTTATAGAGATATACATTTAACGTTATAAAACTTCTGTGACCATTTTAACGAAACATATAATGTCTTTCTCTCTTTTAAAGACACCCAAGATCTTGTTTAAGAGCAACATTACGATTATGGTTATATGTCAAACGAAATTTTGTCGAATATTTAGAGAAAAGGAGTCAATTAAAGTTGTCAAATCGGTTTTTGTTAATTTGTATCACTATTTACGCTTTAACTTTTTCTCGTTATGCTACCAAATGATAGAAGACCCAAAAAGCTTTCATTTAAACCTAAGTCTGTCGCTATAATTGTTTACCGTTTTCGAGTTATGTAATATGAGAGATTTTTAAACCCCCAAAATGAACTTGCTCCGATCCTCAAGTTTGATATACCGTTGGAAAGATCTCGTTGAGCCCTTTTCGTATATGAAAAAATTATGATCCTAAAACTAATAGTTCTCTAGTTTTCGCCGTTTTAAATAATTGTTTTTCTTCAAAGTGCGTCAAAAGTCTTCTCAATGCGTAAATGCTGATATCTCCTTTATTTCTTGTCCGAATGTAGTCGTGTTTCGACTCGTTAAAAAGGGTTTCGTATTTTCTATCGATTGAGATGATCAAACCGGAAGTGACGTCATTATATATTACAATGGTCATATCTTCCTTAGTTCTGAACCGATGTTTACAATTTGTATATCATTCGAAAGCTCTCATCGAGATATGAGTATATTCGAATTTGAAAGATATCCGATCAATGTTTTCATGACATTGTACTTTAAATAAGCAGCGCAAGGGGTAAATGAAAAACAAAGACATGAATACAATTTCTACAATTTTATTATATGATCAAGTATTGTAGCATAATCAAAATAACTAACACTATTTATTGAACACAGCATTCACAAATCACGATTCATTAAGGGATAAAAATGATTATCAATTCGTCTCATACTCCATCCATGACGTCTATGAATAACTGTCAACCGTTCCGTTATGTTGTAAACGTGGTTAATTTAGGACTCCCCCCGGCATTTTCTTTCCGATAATTTAGTCATGTAGTCCCGGTGGTCCGTGTATTCGATACCCCTTTTTCGCATTGTCAATCATGGTATGTTGTCTTTTCCTGGATACCTCTGATTTGGCTAGTTCAACAGCTTGAGCCATGGGCGTCACAAAGTTAATGGTAGGTTCTTTCATCTCCCCACCCATCTGAATTTTTTCCACGACGTATTGTCCTTTATGATTAGGTTTCAGTTTCCCTTCAGCCATCCGTTGAAAATGTCGTGTCCACATTTCTACTCTATCCATCGTTGACGTAAGTGAAGTACACAGCGAGTGATAGTTTTATCTTTGGCTATTAGCTGTAACTTTCCTCCCTTTATAGCATGTCTTCACCATCACTGTCGTCGCTACCACCATAGCTAACGTCGTCGTTCTCAGACTTCACTATACCTTCTATTAAATAACGGTGTTTCTTAATGGCCGACTGTATGGCCTGTTCTAGTATCATTCCCTCGGACACGAGTTAGTGTACATCTTCCATGACACGTTGGTGAATGACTCCGTGTTCTAATTGGAATGTGTGGAGAAGCAGTTGGCTATACATACGTAAGACATGTGTTGTATCTTCAGCTACTATTTTTGAGTCTGCCTTTTTCTTGGCCTCGTCATTGGACATTCCATCTCATGCACCAATATTCGGTGCACCGGTGCACCAATATTCGGTGCACCGGTGCACCAATACCCGGTGCACCGGTGCACCACTATCCGGTGCACCAATATTCGGTGCACCAAGCTCCCGGTGCACCAATACCCGGTGCACCAAGCTCCCGGTGCACCAATACCCGGAGCACCGGTGCACCACTATCCGGTGCACCAATATTCGGTGCACCGGTGCACCAAGCTCCCGGTGCACCAATACCCGGTGCACCAAGCTCCCGGTGCACCAATACCGGTGCACCGGTGCACCGGGAGTTTGGTGCACCGGTGCACCGAATATTGGTGCACCGGATAGTGGTGCACCGGGAGCTTGGTGCACCGGGTATTGGTGCACCGGGAGCTTGGTGCACCGGTGCACCGAATATTGGTGCACCGGTTATTGGTGCACCGGGAGCTTGGTGCACCGGGTATTGGTGCACCGGGAGCTTGGTGCACCGAATATTGGTGCACCGGATAGTGGTGCACCGGTGCACCGGGTATTGGTGCATGAGATGGAATGTCCAATGACGAGGCCAAGAAAAAGGCAGACTCAAAAATAGTAGCTGAAGATACAACACATGTCTTACGTATGTATAGCCAACTGCTTCTCCACACATTCCAATTAGAACACGGAGTCATTCACCAACGTGTCATGGAAGATGTACACTAACTCGTGTCCGAGGGAATGATACTAGAACAGGCCATACAGTCGGCCATTAAGAAACACCGTTATTTAATAGAAGGTATAGTGAAGTCTGAGAACGACGACGTTAGCTATGGTGGTAGCGACGACAGTGATGGTGAAGACATGCTATAAAGGGAGGAAAGTTACAGCTAATAGCCAAAGATAAAACTATCACTCGCTGTGTACTTCACTTACGTCAACGATGGATAGAGTAGAAATGTGGACACGACATTTTCAACGGATGGCTGAAGGGAAACTGAAACCTAATCATAAAGGACAATACGTCGTGGAAAAAATTCAGATGGGTGGGGAGATGAAAGAACCTACCATTAACTTTGTGACGCCCATGGCTCAAGCTGTTGAACTAGCCAAATCAGAGGTATCCAGGAAAAGACAACATACCATGATTGACAATGCGAAAAAGGGGTATCGAATACACGGACCACCGGGACTACATGACTAAATTATCGGAAAGAAAATGCCGGGGGGAGTCCTAAATTAACCACGTTTACAACATAACGGAACGGTTGACAGTTATTCATAGACGTCATGGATGGAGTATGAGACGAATTGATAATCATTTTTATCCCTTAATGAATCGTGATTTGTGAATGCTGTGTTCAATAAATAGTGTTAGTTATTTTGATTATGCTACAATACTTGATCATATAATAAAATTGTAGAAATTGTATTCATGTCTTTGTTTTTCATTTACCCCTTGCGCTGCTTATTTAAAGTACAATGTCATGAAAACATTGATCGGATATCTTTCAAATTCGAATATACTCATATCTCGATGAGAGCTTTCGAATGATATACAAATTGTAAACATCGGTTCAGAACTAAGGAAGATATGACCATTGTAATATATAATGACGTCACTTCCGGTTTGATCATCTCAATCGATAGAAAATACGAAACCCTTTTTAACGAGTCGAAACACGACTACATTCGGACAAGAAATAAAGGAGATATCAGCATTTACGCATTGAGAAGACTTTTGACGCACTTTGAAGAAAAACAATTATTTAAAACGGCGAAAACTAGAGAACTATTAGTTTTAGGATCATAATTTTTTCATATACGAAAAGGGCTCAACGAGATCTTTCCAACGGTATATCAAACTTGAGGATCGGAGCAAGTTCATTTTGGGGGTTTAAAAATCTCTCATATTACATAACTCGAAAACGGTAAACAATTATAGCGACAGACTTAGGTTTAAATGAAAGCTTTTTGGGTCTTCTATCATTTGGTAGCATAACGAGAAAAAGTTAAAGCGTAAATAGTGATACAAATTAACAAAAACCGATTTGACAACTTTAATTGACTCCTTTTCTCTAAATATTCGACAAAATTTCGTTTGACATATAACCATAATCGTAATGTTGCTCTTAAACAAGATCTTGGGTGTCTTTAAAAGAGAGAAAGACATTATATGTTTCGTTAAAATGGTCACAGAAGTTTTATAACGTTAAATGTATATCTCTATAACTACCATAACTGGACAGCATTTAAAACTGTAACCATGGA